>JACXGM010025242.1:0-15394 GCA_016801145.1 Umbra pygmaea | reverse complement strand
CCCGTCTGGCACCAACAACCATGCCACGCTCAAAATTGCTTAAATCACCTTTCTTTCCCATTCTGACATTCAGTTTGGAGTTCAGGAGATTGTCTTGACCAGGACCACACCCCTAAATGCATTGAAGCAACTGCCATGTGATTGGTTGAGTAGATCATTGCATTAAGGAGAAATTGAATGGGTGTTCCTAATAATCCTTCAGGTGAGTGTAAATTACAAAGCAGTAAAAATCAAACAAAACATACACACAACACTTATGGCAGATTGTGGAAGACAATGTGAGAGTGAAACAAAGTGAATGTATCGAAGGCTAGATGTGCATAGAGATGCAGTTGCAGATATGCCCCACCTGGACAATCAGTGGCCACGTCTGGCAAATTCAGATTCAAATGCTTGTCATGTAGATGCTACATAAGTGACTACAAGAAGCAAAGATCAAGGTTTTAGTTTTAATCTACGCATAGGCGTATATTTTGCTGGCCAATGCATGTCGGAGGAATTGGGTCCTCGGCGATTCCCACCTCCTGTTCCTTTTCTGAAATACAAAGCAACACATTGAAGCATTTTGCTTATGTCGAATTAATGTATATATAATGTGTTAACAAACGTTATTTTTACTGGTATACGACTTCGATGATATACTAAGCAAAATTAGCAATTCCACAGAAGTGCTGCATTTAGACTGTTAGCGTTAGTACAATTTCTGCAAAAGAGACAGTAAGGAAAGTAAACTGTATGACATGTCTCTCTTATTAGAAACATAGTGTATCACGATTTAGGGTCCAGGCAAGTTAAAAGAGTCTCTCAGGAACTTAGAGTAGATCAAAGTTTTAATAAACATAAAACTAATGAATATACAATTAGGGCTTCCACAGGATTAAACAGTACTCAAAAGAACCAACTAAAACTAAGGCATAGGTAGAGCTTACTGAGCTATAAACCCAGGTATAGGCTTTCACTGGTAGAAACAGAACTTAAATGTACAAGCGTAATACTAAGGCATAGAGATATTCAAGTAAGCTACAAACAAAGGTAAAGGCTTCCACAGGCATATGCAGAACTTAAATGCACAAGCGTAATACTAAGGCATAGAGATATTCAAGTAAGCTACAAACAAAGGTAAAGGCTTCCACAGGCATATGCAGAACTTAAATGCACAAGCGTAATACTAAGGCATAGAGATATTCAAGTAAGCTACAAACAAAGGTAAAGGCTTCCACAGGCATATGCAGAACTTAAATGCACAAGCGTAATACTAAGGCATAAAGATATTCAAGGAAGCTACAAACAAAGGTATTCATGGACCAGGAAAACAACATAAACAAAACATGACTAGACCCCCTAAAGGTACTCACGACATCTGGTAGAATACTCAGAAACAATGGCAGAGTGAGACATGAGGAATGGAGATGCTAATTGACCCAGCACTGAACAGAACTAAGACTGGAGTTTAAATAATGCATGACAAGGAACCAAACAAGACACAGCTCGAACTAATTACATGGAACACAGGACCTGGGGATGACAGACACAACCACACGAGGGCAGCAGAGACTGAGGACACTAACCTAGGACACAGAACCACAGACAAGACAACAGAATACACAATAAGCGTCCTGGTAATGTCCGGTGGAGACGGGGAACATTACATAGTGGTAGCAGCAACATTATATAATATCACTCCAATACATAGCTACAAATCGTAGTTATGGCACATTAGTAGAACATGGGTGCCAATGTTGAACTATTAAATGTTAGCTTGTTACATGTTTGATGTACAGTAGCAAACAATAATATAAAACATAAGAATGTATTCGGCTACAGAGCTCAAGGTCTAAAAAGACTATCTTACCTGATATTGTGAGTGCATTTTCTATCTCACGCCAGAGTAGTTTTTTACCTCGTCTGTTTACATCCCTCGGTGCGTTTGGTATCAGGTAACTTCCGTCTTTCTTTGAGCACTGATTCGCTAGCAAAATCCTAAAAACGACAAAGAAGAAGCTAGCTATACAGCCAATCAGAGTGGTCCCTGTCACCACCCACACAGGCCGACGGCCAGGGAAGCCCGGGCACCTGAAAAAAGGCTAACGGAGACCAACGTACCACGACGGTGAGGGACACACTGAACAGGCTAGAGTGACGGTCGGTCACCGTTGGCCCAACTGGACCAAACGGCCAACGATCTGGTTGGTGTGTTCGACCGTTTAGGGGTAGGATGTATAACTGGATTATGGATTTCTTGTTTGATAGGTACATACAGGTAAGGGTTGGGTCGGTACTGTCAGGGATGTATGAGGTGGTTAGTGGTAACCCACAGGGCAGTGTGATTAGCCCAGTGTTGTTCACTTTGATGATTGATGATGTGTTTCAGGATGTAGGGCAAGGAATGGGTGTGGCAATGTATGCGGATGATGGGGCGTTATGGAAGAGAGGTAGGAATGAGAAGTTTGTGATGAAGAAGGGGCAAGAGGCTGTGGGTGTGGTGGAGGACTGGTCCAAGACATGGGGTGTTAGGATGTCAGTGGCTAAATCTTGTTTCATGGTGTATTCTAGGCGAAAGGTGGGGGATGTTAGGCTGCATATGTATGGTCAGGATCTGGAAAGTGTGCCGGAGTTTAAGTATTTAGGGTTGTGGTTTGATGAGAGGCTTACTTGGAGCAGGCATGTGGAGTATGTTGAGGTAAAGTGTGGGATGTTGTTTAAACTGATGAGGGCAGTGGCTGGTTTTGATTGGGGGGTGAACAGGCAAATATTGTTGTATATGTATCAGGCACTGATGAGATCAGCAATAGATTATGGGTGTTTTATTTATGGTGCGTCGGCCAAAACGGTTGTACAGCGACTGGACAGGGTACAATCACGAGCACTGAGACTATGTGTGGGGGCTATCAGGACTACTCCGGTGGTGGCATTGCAGGTTGACACAGGGGAATTACCGCTGAGCTTGAGGCGGGATCGGTTGGCGTTGGCATATTGGACAAGGTTGAAGGGGTGTGTAAACAGTCACCCTGCAGTCATGGCGACCAGGGAGTGTTGGGAGATGGGTTTGGGTAGGCAGAGGACGCATGGGTGGATGATTGAGCAGAAAGCTGCAGAGTATGGCCTTGGGGGGATTGCGATTGGCCCAGCAATTGCATTGGGGGCTGTTCCACCGTGGCTGTTCTAAACACCAAGTGTGGATTTGGGCATGATTGAGGAAAGGAGGAAGTGGGGCGGGAGGGACATGAGTGTGTGTGGAGAGGTATGTCAGTGGTCGGTTTTCTGGATTTTTAAGGGTGTATACGGATGGGTCTAAGGCGGAAACTGGTGGTAGGGTGGGTGCAGGAGTGCATGTCCCTGAGTAACGATCACCAACGATCACAGCCATCATCTCTGCAGTTTGATGGCTGTGATCGTTGGTTTGAGATGGGTGGAGGATGTGACACCAGGTAGGGTAGTGATATGTTCGGACTCAGCGGTAGTGTTAAGTAGTGTGAAGAATGGTAGTTCAGATAGAGAGGATTTACTGGGTGAGTTGATGGGAATATTGTTGGGGTTGGAGCGACAAGGGGTGGATGTGAGATTTTGCTGTGTTCCCTCACATGTTGGAGTGGTTGGTAATGTGGGGGCTGACTCGGTGGAAAAGAGTGCTGCGAGGAGGGCTGAGGTAGACATTCGGGTAGCGTTGGGGCGCAGGGAGGTCAAGTCTTTGATACGGACTGCAGGGATTGAGGTGTGGCAGAGAAAGTGGGTGTATAATGTGCATAGGTCAGTGAAGGAGGACATGGGAATAGTGGGGTGTAGGAGAGGAGGTGGTGTGTGGAGTAGGTTGAGGTACGGTCAGGTTTAAATGACACATTGAAATTAGTGGCAAAACATGATACAGGATTGTGGGGGGTGTATGGTGTTGGAAACGTTGGAGAATGTACTGTTTTTCTGTGAAAGGTATAATGTTGAAAGGGAGATGTTTTATAGTAAGGTTAGGGAGGCTAATTGGGGATGGGACCTGGTTGGGGTGCTGGGGGGGGGGGTAGAGGGAAGGAGGTCGTACTAAAGGCTTTATTTATTTTTCTTAGGACCACTGAAATGTATATGAGGATATAGAAGGGAGGCTGTGACCGGCCTCACTTTCCAGTGCAGTAGGTGGCGGTACATGCACCATTAGTTGGATGCAATCTGCCAAAAAAATTTAAAGAAGAAGAAAGGAGAGAGGCATTAATCATTGTTTACTGTTACCAGTGGATCGAGTATTCGTTCATGCCATGGATGTATTTTTAAGAGAACTGGATAGAGCGTTCGTCACGAAGCGTTATTCATTCCAATGAAAGTTGCTCAAAAGCGCATGAAGCGAACATGAAGCTCCAAAATACACAGATCTTCCGCGTTGTGCGGCCCAACGGACATGCGCACTAGTCAAAGTCAAAGTTGTTTATTTATCATATGCATCGGATAACATACATCATCCTATGCAGAGAAATTTCTTTTTGACATGGCACGGCGATTCTATGCAGTGGGCAACAGTTTGTTTGTGTTGTCGTTAGCAACCATGGATGTATTAAGATGTCGTAGCATCCGGTAGCAACAATGCACGTTCCTGAGCGTGTCTTTGGCTTCTCTCATCTCCAGTGTTGCCATGTCCACGGTTTTCTAGCCAAATTGGGCTATTTTTAAATCAATTTGGCGGTAGAAAACTCTGTGTATATAGGAGTGCATACACAAGAATTTTACAACCTGGTTCATTTATGGCTGACACCCACACAGGAATGATTGTGGACGTATGAGTGTCTTTGACATTCTGAATGACTCTATTTGATGTTGCCTCACCTGTTGTTCTTGCTGGTTTATTTTGTGGAAGTTTCATTTTCTTTTCCCTTGATTTGTCTTAGTTCCTCATCACATCAGGCCTTATTTAAATTTTTTCTTCCTTAGTGCGATTATCGTGGAGGCAAGTCAGGTGTCGTTTTTCACACGTATCACAGATCTGTTTCTGTTTCAGATCTTTCTGTTTCCACAATCAAATGAGCGATGGCCAAACTTCAGACAACCAAAGCACAATATGTTCTCTTGAACCAGCCCTAAATCACATTAAATACGTTCTGAGGGAACTATTTTGTAAAACCGAAATATGTCAAATATGAACGAATGAGAGGGTCAATTACGTTTGTAGGTAACTAAATTGAACACTCGAATAACGTTCAATATGAACATATGAAGATCATGACATAGCATGTAAATAGCATAGTCTGTGTTAGGGGGGAGGTCGGGGATGGTGGATGGGCGTATAAATCAGTGACTTGCATGCCAGTGTTCGCGAGTTCAAATCCAGACCGGCACTTTGTGTGTGTTTTGTTCAAACATTGCTTGCGTCATGCAGACAGGCAATTGTCGGTTTTTGTAATGTTAACCCTAACCTTAATTCTAACCTTAACCTCAGTAACGTCATATCTAACCTTAACCATTAGTATCCTCCTACCTAACCTTAACTGTGAATGTTGCAATATAATTTTGAACGCTATGGAATGTATGGAATGTTCTCGCATAAATCCGTTAAACGAAATGTACCGGAGCAACGTAATTCAAGTACAAATATAGTCTAATAACAAAACGTGCAGTTCAAACGTAAAAACACCCTAAATAGGTTGGCATATAACGCAATTTAGGTTTTCAAAATAGTTTCCTGAGAAAGTAATCTGGGAGAAATTCTGAGATTTACGATTGGAACGAACTTGACACGCTCAGAGATGGTCTCATCCATAAATGCAAAACACTTGTTAAGACTGTGACCTGCCTTCTCACAGTAGACACAACTTGTAGTGACAGTGTTCTCATTTGAGTTCGTTGCCAGTACCTTTGCTCCAGGATCTCTGTTCCTTGAAACCCTGATCTTTTCACTTTCATTTGGGTTCAGAGCATGGAGAGATGTTATTGTGTTGCAAGCAATTTTGGCTTCGCATGTGAGAAACTTAACCAACTGGTTGAAGATTGGAAATGTGTGACTTTGTTCTTCCTCTTCTATGACCTTCCTATTCCATCTTGAGATCAGCTAGCCTGGAAGTTTAGCCAGAACTTTTTGGTTTTCGTTGCAGTCATTTAATACTTCAAGAGCTCTTATTTGAGACATGGCAGCCTCACAGCTGCGAAGGAAGTCAGTAAGTTCTGCAAGTTCAAGGCCATGCATCAAGCTTATCTCTGAAGGCCTTTGCAATTAGGAATGGATTGCCATCTCTCTTCTAGGATAGTCCACGCTGCACGCTGCAGAATCAGGCTGATTCTGTGCCCAGCAAGAAGTAACTCTATGGCTTTCTTGGTGGGTCCACCCACATACCTTCACAGATAATATATAATTTCTTCAGCTGGTATGTTTTTCCTGTCAATGAGTGTCTGAAAGGAAACTTTCCAGTCGTTGAATCTGAGTGGGTCCCCGTTGAATGTCATGGGTTCAGGTACAGGAAGACGACTCGCACTGATGTACTCTGCAAATGCTCTAACAAGAGCTGTGGTGCTGTCTTCTTGTTTAAGATGTGTCACAGCTTGTGGTAGAGAGTTTTGCTGTACAGGACTACTTCTATGCCTGACTTCCTCTTTCAACGAAACGTGGAAAGACCAAGTAATTTATTTTTTGGTCTGAGCATTCACTTTGCTCATATACTAGCTGTCGCGCCTTGGCAGCCTTTAGCTGCTTAATCGTATCTAATCGCTGTAGTTGCCTGCGCTTGGCTTCAAGTGCACTATGTCTCTCTGCATTTTTTTTGCCCTTTGTTTGGCTCTTAAATGGGTTGCTTCATCTTCCAGTCTTTGAAGTTCTTCAATATGACGTTCTTGTTCTAGTAGTACTTCTAAAGTGGCTTCATTGGCAGCAACTTCAGCAGCAGCATCTTGTATGTTGGCAGAAGACAGGCTTGAACGTTTGGATGTAACTCGAGTTGCTCCGAGAATGAACAGAGTACTTGGTGCAGTCAGAGTTGATGCTGATGTTGTCTAAGGCTGCAGACAGTATTACAGATGCTGCCTCTTACTTTTCTTGTTTTGACCTTCATCCTTTCTTGAGTGTAGACGACCTCTTGCAGTCTTGACGATCATCCTGGTTACTGCTTCACATGTGTCTAGTCTACTCTGCGACGTGTGTCATGGTCGGGAATGTCAATGTGCCTTAATTCCTCATAAACAACGTTCAGATCCTTTGAAGCACCTCTTATCCTTGTGATGTGTTCGAGCAGCAGGTGGTTTAAGCATTGTCCACTCAGTGCTTGTTTGGCCTCTTTAGTGATATTCTTTCACTTCTTGTAGCTCACACTGAAATGGTGTGCAAATCTTCTAGTTACCTTATTTAAAACATATAATTTTAAACTGTGTCTAATGATACTATGTTGATCTATTTGTTATAATTTACAGTTTTAATTAAACTTCATTGCTAAAATGTACAATTAGACAAACACAAAAAATAAACAAAACAATAATATTAACTCTCATTTTACTTTATTTAGTAATAGCCATTTACCGTTAAATGCCCTATATTACAAGTTATGTTATAATATTAGCACTACTAATTTGTAGTAAATATGTAAAGAAGACTCACAATAAACAGTATCAATATCAATGAACTTCAGTAAACTTTGGTTAGAAAAGAAAATAACAACATTAAATAGTAATATGTAATGAATAAATGTCTCAGTCTCTTGTGGAAAACACTTGAAGCTACCTTTCCCTCTACGGAACCTGGACCTTCCGTGGGCACTGCGTCTTGCTTAGATGGATATGTATTGCTGTTGCAGGTGCTTGCGCTGCGATGTGGAGACGTCTCGTTGTATTCACTGATCGCAGCTATCTGGCGCCATCTAGCTCACCTCTCGTGCGGAGGAGGCGAGTTCTCACTGTAGCTCCCATTTCAATAATAGATGCGAGACACGAGATCTTGATTGAGAACTGGGCTCATGCTTAGTTGAAACCAACCCTTGAGAATTGGGTTGAAAAAAATAAATAAAAAAAATACAATAATGTCATAATGTATGTACATGAATAATGTAGGTTGTATATTTACAATTCTTAAATTTACCTCAGATTACAATTGCAATAAATAATTAGCTAGCATATAGAGATGACAGATTTAAACATACCAGCATAGAAAATAACATAAATCTGACATACCTCGTAGGCTGCTTAATATTTAAAGGGGCTAAAACATGCCTTTTCGTACTTGTCTTCTTCATTTGGGTCAATTTTACATTTTATGATATAGCACTGCAAATTAATAAGTTCCCTTGGCAACTGTAGCTGTTTCTCAATGTCAACCCAGATAGCAGTAGACTCCGGACCGGATCTGCATCATAGACCGCAATACGGGTCCGGATCGGAGTCCACTTGCACAACGGGCCGGATCTGGGATTGAAAAGGATTGCAGATCCTTTTACTGTGAAACAGTAATGCAGAAGCAGAAATTGGGTTTGTTTTGTAGCAGTAACTTAATCACTCAAAACTTTTAATTAATAATTCAAATTAAGTTACTGCTACAAAACTAACATGATTTCTGCCTCTGCAATCTAAATCAGATCCGGGGCGGATGAGCTCCCAGACAGCAAGAAATGTTGGCCCAGATCCGGCCCACATCTGGGCCAAGTTGGCAAGCAGCTGCCTTCTCTCGATCCGCGATCCTTGTCCGTCCCGGATCCGTGCCGCTGTGCAAGTGGACTCCGATCCAGACCCGTTTTGCGCACTATGATACCTCTGGGGTGGATCCGGGGTAGAGTACGTTTGTTATCTGGGAAGGATCCTTCCTTGGTAGGACTGATCCTTACAAGTCAGGTCCTTCAGAGGCTAGACGAGACTCCTTAGCATTCAGAGAACACGTACATGAAACGTAATGGAACAGGCTAGCAAGTGCACATCATTGTGTCATTACATCAGTGAAAAGGTGCGCATTCGGCACTTCAATTCAACAGTTTGTAGCTACCAAGGGGGTAGCCTTATATCCGGAAGTCAAGGCTAGTATGGGGCGATTCAGACCAGGCTATCAGCTCACGTTAGCATTACATTCATTCCATTCAGTTTAGGGGTCACTTTGACAACAAATAAATTGAAAATCTGAAGCGTTTAAAGACTCTATTTCTCCATTGTTTATTTCTAAAGAAACAGGAAAATGTATAAAACTCTCAATTACCTTGTACCTCACGTTATGGCCCCGTATCAGCAGTTTTTGAAAAAATATGCTAGTTCCTGTGTCATAACCACGTGACTTCCTGTCGCACAGTAGAGAAATTACTGTATATTCCAGTAGTAGCTCGCAGCTACTCGGTGGGACGTGGAGGCATACAGTCAAGGGAGAAGCCCATCGGAACAAAATATTTCAGCAACATTTTGATTGATTGGAAATACTTCAGTACATTTGGAAGGCATCCACAACATGTCCTAGCCTACATAACATAATGTGAAATAATGAAAAACGTTCTGGTCAAGTTCTTTTTACCACGATTTAGTAGCCTAACTTACATGATTTAACACCTACTGAGCTGAGCTCCCAACCCAGCTAGCTTAGAACTGGCGGGCCGACGGCGGTAACAGCTGACGGTATGCTAGCTTTTTGCTCATCGTTTAATGGATGGTCCTCCCGCGGCAGTGTTGGAGGCTAAGCACCGGTAGGTGAGCATTAGAGGAGTTTTAGACAGAGATCCTTTGGGAAACCTACACACTCACTGTTGTTCCAGTTAGTCCATCAGCTGCGTATATCCGGCAAACACAGTGTGGGACAATTTGTGGTAGAGATGGGGCTGTTTGGGCTTGGGTTAGCACGAAGTAAACTCTCAGTCGCCCGTTGACGACAACATGCTGGTCCAACACCAGAAGGATAGGCGCATTTCTTATGGTGTCATTCTCTCTTCCCTTCCTGAGGTAACGTTTAGAATTTAAGTAACAAGGTTACTAATTGGCTAATTACGACCATGTTGAGAAGATGGGTCGCTTCCTCCAAACTATGAAAAATCAGACAGTCGACATCTGTGTCCATGTGTGCCGCTAACTGGAACATGTTCTGTCTGAACATCCAAACAAAAAATAATAAAGTCAGGACTTATAGCGTTGTTTTCAAATACAGTTGCTAAATGCCTCAGCTCAATGATAAATGATGGGCAAATAAAGCTTTGGTGACGCACTGAACCACTTAGAAGAATTGGTTTGAAAATGGGTTCACTGAGATTTAAAGTGGGTTTTAAGAGATTTAAAATTGGACAGTGAAGAAGCCTGTCTAATTGGCAGAGGTTGCTCATTCCATATTTTGGACGCAACTGCAAAAGCACGATCCCCTTTAAGTTGCCACTTTGTTTTAGGGACACTCAGGCGCAGTTGTTCAGCTGACCTAAGTGAGCGGGTCGGTGTGTAGGGGTGAAGCAGATCAGACACATACCCAGCCATCACCATGTCTTGAGACACCTTAAGACAAGTCTTGAGATGTCTTAAGACATGTTAATCAAGACGTCTGAAGACATGTTGAGACGTGTCTTGAAAAGTGGACGTGTTTATAGACAGCCTCAAGGCATCTTAAGACATCTTAGAAAACACAAGACCTTTTAGGACAGTAAATAATGTTTCAGCTTTTTCTTCATTCATTCCATGTTTGTGTTGCAGTGGATTGGCAATCAGTTACTAGTACTACTTCTACCCCTTCTAAAACAAACGTTACAAAACACAACTTAATTCAACAACTTTATAGAAAAATAATGACAACAATTGAAATATTATGATACTCTGAATTAGAGTGGAGGATCAAGACCAATAAAAACATACAGCACACTACTTTAAATCGTATGAGGTATCAAGGCCAATATATTAAATGCATGCTATTTTGAATCAGTGTTCTAAATCAGAGTAAAAGGAATCAAGACCAGTAAAAATGATGCTGCTCTAAATCAGAGTAAAGGAATCAAGACCAATAAAAATGATGCTGCTCTAAATCAGAGTAAAGGAATCAAGACCAATAAAAACAGACACGTTTGTCACATATCCACTGTTGTGTGTTGTGTGATAGATGAGGCAGGCGCGAAGGAATTGCAAACCAATAGCGTAATTTAATAATACACTTACTTGGTTGAAAATAATACAGCCACGTGGGGCGAACAGGCAAAGAAGGCCACCACAGAACGCGTAACAGGATACATTGACTGACAGGGGAAACACGAAAACACACAACATATATACTGACATAATGAGGACTCAACAAGAAACATCTGGGGACCTAATTAACGATGACGTAACCTAAATGACAAAGCAAAGCATGAACCAGACACAAGAGGGAGCCATAACACAACACATGAGGGAGCACACTGGAGACACTGAAACACACAGGGCAGGAACTATGAAGGACACATGAGGGAATAACCAGACTGACGTAACCACCGTGTACAACACTGAAACAACAAGGGAGACATATACACAAGAGACATAACCAACAAAGAAGCCCGTATCCCAGCCCACCATGGGCCGGAAGTTACACTGTTGCTCTAAATCAGATTAAAGGAATCAAGACCAATGAAAAAAAGACATGTTGCTCTAAATCAGAGTGAAGGAATCAAGACCAATAAAAATGATGCTCCTCTAAATCCAAAAATGGATGAACCTATGCAAACAATCCTAGTATTCTCCACATAGTATTTGCACATACTGGCTTTTGATAATTCTACTCTGGATGTGAGTGGAGAGATGCATTATTTATAAATAGTTTGTTGTAGACATTGTGATTGATCTTTTTTTCAACAACTTCACAGTAGTGGCCATGAGTTCCAGTTGACTTTATCCCAATGCCAAGATGTTCTTGTGGTTCCCAAAAACATTGGTGGTGAAGAAAGACAAGTGTTTCTGTTACGGCTGAGGGGGAGAAGTAAATCTTGCCACCTTCTCTGAACTCCTTAAACCCTGTCAGGGTATATTTCTGTGTAAGGGCTCAAAGAATGTTCCCTCAAAAAAAAAACATGTGGATGCTCTAAACCAGGGGTGTTGAAACCTTTCCATGGAGGGCCTAGTGTATGCTGGTTTTCGCTTTCACCTTGTACAAGGCTGATGGAGTAGCTCACTAATTGGTTAGGATCTCCCCTCACCTGGCAGTCTAGGTCCTAAATTGGCTCTAATTGACAGGAAAAGAGCAACTTTGGTACACTCTTGTGCCATAGAACATACTTGTACTTGTATGGAGATAGAGTTACACTCTGATACTGCATGCATCTAACCAGAAGCCCTGTAGATGGATCTACAACATCTTTGCTGACATTTTCCCCTCTCTTCCACACCTTTAGGGCACAAAAATAATGCATTAATGTATTTATGGTATTTAAATACAACTGTAATACCCTACTGAAAAAAATGTGTAACAATAAACACAGATATTGTGTAAATTACCTTGGAAATAATGGACAACACATCCACTGTTGCCAGTTTTACGTTGTTCCAAGCAATGTACACAATGGTTTCATTTAATCATCCAAACTTTTGCTCCAAGGAAGCCCTGGTCTTGAGTTTGAAGTCTGCCCTCCATTTTTTCCATTAGTGCAGGTTGTCTTATGTTCTTAAAAAGTTGTAATCTATCCACCTCTACCAACACTTAATTCAAAATTTCTTAGATCTATGGAGGATTGATAGACATAAAAATAAGTACAAATTGTAAGAAGCACCTTTATTAGAAGAACATTTCATTTGACAGTTGATACTATGATACTAGTATAGAGAAACAAACAATACAAGCTGCCAGCTTATACAGTAGATATGCCTATTGACCTGAATTCCTACAAAAGTTTAACTGCAAATCAGACAATTTGCCTACTAAGCCTTTGTTGGTGATGACATTGGGCGCAGATGGCTCAGTGGGTAGGGAGTCAGACTTGTAGTCAGAAGGTTGCCAGTTCGATTCCCGACTGAGCCAAATCTCGTTGTGTCCTTGGGCAAGACACTTTACCCTAATTGCTCCCAGGTCGTTGCTGTAAATAAGAAATTGTTCTTAGTCAACTTACCTGGTTAAATAAAGGTTAAAAAAAAAAAAAAAAAAAAAAAAAAAAAAAAAAAAAAAAAAAAATTCATCAGCTGATACCAGAGTCACAGCACCAGATGTACTGTTCATAGGAGCATAACCTGGGAGCCCTGGTACAGGTCTGTTGTCCACATTGGGGGATGAAAAAGAGCCAATGTCATCCAAGATTCCAACTCTGGTAATCATGCTCTTCTCCGTGTTCACACCATTCTAATGTGAAATCACTGTCATTACATTGGTTAACAGAGCATTTTAAGCAACCACAAAGCCCATCAACTCAATGTGATTTACAGATTTCTGTTGAGTAGTTACCTAAGTCTTTTACTCGATGGTGGGATCTCTCAAAACGGTTGCAGTCGCCAATCATTGGATGACCAAGCACGTCTATTTGCTCTCCTGTGTGGTAGCCACAATGTATCTTTCCTCGGTTTGCCACCTATGCCTTCCATATCTAGTGAAAATATGAATATGAGTGATGCTATTGGATTAAATTTTTTGACAGGTATTTTAATTGAATTCTTGAAAAATCGTTTACCTTTACAAACAGTTTGTGGTGGTCACATATCTTGACTTGCAATTTTTTTGCATCATCCTTACTTAGACTTGCAGATTGGTTCAGAGCAAGGTACTCACACAGCAAAATGTTTGCATGTGTTTTGGCCAATATTTTCCACTGATGCTGCAGTGAAAGCTTGTGTACAACACATGAGGTCTCTTGCAATGATTGGGAAAAGCTGAAGGAGGTGAAGTACGTCGATGCCAGTGGCACATGCCAGATGTTGCAAATCTGGGAGCTGAAATGATCAAATGTATTAGGTACATACATGTATAATGTAGTGCTGGGCGGTATACCGGTTCACACCGAATACCGGTATTTAATTTAGTCATGATATGAATTTTTTATATACCGCCATACCGGTGTATTTGAATAGACAACGTCCGGAAAGCTGCGCCTTTGCGACACTGCTGAATACATTAAATTCCAACCTCGAATGCTGTTTGATTCATATAGCCTACTGTACTATTTGGGTGGGCTTTTATGCCAATCTGGGTGCAATCTACAGTAGCTACTATAGAATTCGACAGGAGGAATGCCCAAGACAGAACGCGAGTGTAGCTTCTGTAGAATATATGGCAGGAGAAATGCCCTCGAACAAGCCGAAATCATGGTAAACATTCATCTTTTTTGTCAGCAGAAACAGGCATATAAAAAAAGTTTTGTCTCTAAAGTTTAAAACAATTGAATTTCTAGTGGAAAATGGATACTGAAGTTGTGCTTTCTGTCTTCAGTGAAAGCATACAACCGATAGTTTGTTAGTTACTGTTCGAATTCCGATGGTCTCTATAATAATTTATACGCGTCTATGAAGTGACAGTAGTTTAAATGATTGTCTCTAAAACAGCTACATGTATATTTTACAGTTAAAACGAAGTCTGCTGTGCATATAGCAACTCTTTCATCGTAAGTATAATATAATGGGCGGGTGAACACCATGCTACAAGTAATAAAATTATGAATATTGTATTAATTCCCGGTTTTCGAATAACAAAACACTTTAGCATTCGTAACTGCATGTACTTTGTAAGTCTAAGGATTTGGCCAACTGGTATATTCTGTATGATGTGTCTATGATTATTACTGTCTGCTCGTAAAAGTGTTATACTCTGCGACTTAGAGTTAGATGGTATATTTCCAAAATATCAACGTTGTATAAAGGGCAATGTCTAAAATGTATATATTCTATCTAGGTCTCTCTGCTGTATATTTTAAATTTGGATCTGATGAGTTAAGAGAGAAACTCTGTGAAAAGAACATACAATATGTGCCATTCCATAGAATATATAATACATTATATCTAGTGCCCTATGGTTTTCGCGTTGCGGAAAACACGGACGGAATCGCGGAATGTATCAATAAAAACGGAATTTACTTATAACACGGAATCTCGCGGATATTAGTAATATTAGCAACTGTCATTGAGTGTGTCCTAATACAAAAGGCAGCAAACATGGAAGTTAATTTGCGCTCTATATATAGGCTATATGCAGGCGCGGATTAATGCACAGGCTTACATAGGCTGCAGCCTAGGGGCCCCACGTGTGCAGGGGCCTCGGATTGGCCAACCAAATTTCATTTATTTTAAATTTACTGCTGCGCGAACAAAAAAGACCCTAATAGCTTGTTTGCATATGACGTCAAGTCACTGCGTTGTCATGGCGTGAAATACAGATGGAGGGCATGAAGTGATTTGCTACATTTAGGAAGCACTATAACAAACTAAAAAATGCCTATGTTTTGCGTCGTGTATGGTTGCTCAAATCGATCAAACCGAGAAACCACAAGGAGTTTTTATTGTGTACCAAAGGTTGTTGTTCATAAGGGGGAAAAATGCCTGAAAAAAGCCGGAAGAA
>JACXGM010025241.1:0-15568 GCA_016801145.1 Umbra pygmaea | reverse complement strand
CTAACCTTAACCATTCCCCTTATGTTAAACCTAACCTTAACCATTACCCTAAAACATATTCTAAACTTACCCCTACCCTTAAAATACACAATTAGTTGCTTATCAACAGATGGTTTGTTGATAGTTTGTTGATAGTCATATCATCAACAAACTATCTGTAGAGCACATACAGATGGAATGTCAGACTCTCCAAATAAAGAGTAACCGTTAAGCCTAACCTTAACCATTACCCTAAAACATATTCTAAACTTATCCCTACCCTTAAACTACAATTTTAGTTGATTATCAACCAGATAGTTTGTTAAATGTCATATCATCAACAAACTATCTGTAGAGCACCTACAGATGGAATTTCAGACTCTCCAAATAAAATGTAAACCAAATAGATACTACAATTTGTAAATAGAAAACACAATGCAAAAAAGTAACATCCACAAACAAATGTCTCCTGATCTACAAAAATGATACACAATCTACAAATATAATTTAGTATCCACAAAAAACTATTTGTTTATTTTGTATTTGTGGATCATATAATGTACGGATTGGTTCCTATTTGTTTAAAATATTTTGACTCAAGTTTTGGGATTTCATTTACTGCAAACAAATAGCAAATTAACAAACTCTATAAACAAACACCTCATGTAAATATGAAACAATGTCCACAAATAGAATGGACAAGTTTGTGGAACATCCCTCATTTGTGAATAGCAAAATTAGTTTGTGGAATGGTTTCTATTTGTTTACAGAATTTTGATGCAAAACATTCCGCCTGATTTGTGTAAAAAAGATTTGTAAATGTTCAATCTCCTTGCTAGCCTTCTTGAAATCATATCTGACTCTGTTCCAGCCAATTGGGTATTTTCCTTTAGTCTGACATCATTTCCTGTCAAGTCTTGTTGAAAGTAGCTAATAACTACACTTTAAACAGGTATACCTTTCATGAAAACGTTATTGGAGCAAATGGCCGGCTAACTAACTAGAATTTTGTTTGAAACAGAAACTTGTGTGTTTTGTGTCTTACGAAAAATAGTATTGTCTCGCTATGTTTAATAAGTAACCAGCTCCAAGCTTTAGTAGCATGGAATGTACAGACCATCGCTACTCAGCTTATTATACAGGATGCCTTTCTCCTTGTCAAAGTCCTGTAGTCTGTTAGCTAGACAGACAACCTATCAGCTGAAAAATATATTATTATTTTGTTTAATACATGAATTGCATTTACTTGTCACTTTTATAATCTGTCTGGTTACAACGGTGTTCTTAAAATGAATTCTGTCTGTTCCTCGCGCTAATCAATCTGGTCAGTGCTAGTAGGGATACAGCTTATGTCTTAGTGATCTCGCACTTATGGGTCAGACTAGGCTTTTGAGCTGATAGATAAACTCCTAGCTAACTATGGTAATTACAGCTAATGCTAGGAAGTTATATTATGTGGATGATAACAACAGAAAGGAAAACGTAAAAAAAATTGCTACAGAAGAAGTGTTTACAATGATAGACATTGTAACCAAACACGTTTTGCCAAGGTGTTTACTTGCAGCATGTGCTTTGCTTCCCACTGGGTCATCTTGTGTTATTACTATGTTCTAGGTAACTATCATGGCCAATGCTAATTCCAGTGTGACTGAAGCACTTTCCATTATTATATTTTACACTGAAACCAGTGCTCGAAGTGTTGCGGGACTCACCGGTACGCAGTACCCGCACTTTAACATTTGACTCATTAGCATACCTGCACTCGCATGCAGCCAGTACTCAACCACTGACTGAAAAAGCATCAGTGTCAGTGAGATTGGTAATGACCCTAGCATTACATAAACTACACTACCCAGAGAGCACTACGTGACTGGCTTCGGAAAGGTTTTAAAAGAACCGGGTGCCAGAGCCAGACACATGAACAGAGGTCCAAGTCCATCCAGAAAAATCGAGTACAATTCATGAGCTTCAAACTAACGTTAATTAAAACCCTTCACAGTCTCCCTACATTCTTGGTACCATTGGAAAGAGGACGATCAGCCGAAGAGAATGAGTGGTGGCTTATCCCTGTGGGGTTACAGCCGGAGCTATGGCACCTCAAAGTCAGTTATGTTTTTTAGACAGTCATCTTTTTTACTAAACACATTACAGACAGGAAGTAAAACATAACTGGGATTTCAAAAGCGTATAGAAATATAGTAAGAAATATGTTCTCCAAACTTTGCACACTGGTCCAGGAGCAATGGGGGCTTGACAATATGCATTAAAAAGCCTTATTCATCATGGTTTACATGCTTTTACACATAAAAAACAACAAAATATACATATGTTCTTTAGTTGTGGCTTGGTTTTTAGTTGCGGTGGTTATGTCCAAATAATTTAGCAAGTCGGCCAGGTAACCTGACACCGTTTGCTCAACAGTGTTGCTTAGTTACCTCTGCACATGCGCGATAACCCTTGAACTCTTGGGAGCTGTGAATGCAAGTGCCAGTTTACACCCAATCAAAGTATTTTATGGATATAACCACAGCGAATAGTTTTTTTGGAAAAAATACGTTTTGGAATATTGAATTGTATGACTTTGACAATCGACTAGTGTGGACTTCACTGGAAAATGGGAAATAAACTAAGGTATGTACACAAACTTATTTGTTCAAACTCGCTGTGTTAATTATAAGGAATCAGTGCAAATGGATATGGACTAGTAATGACATTTTGAACATGTTTAGTGGCTCAAAGCACGCTTTTCAACTTGCCCCGTAAATGCGTAATGGTTGTCTATTGGCAGAAGAAGGTAAACACGGTTTTGGCAATACAGATTGTTTTGTGGCAATCCATCTTCCCACCTAGCACAAAGCTGGCTGGTTGCCGGCGGTTACAGCTCAAAGTTCAAAGTTGTTTATTTATCATATGCATCGAATAACATCACATCATCCTATGCAGAGAAATTCTTTTGACATGGCTCGACACATCTATGCAGTGGGCTTAAAAAAAGATTTCAACAATATAAATAATTTTTAAAACAATAATGACAATAGTAATAATAATAATACTTAATAATTTCCATTTGGCATGGAAAATTGCTTTTAAAGGTGCAATTGAATTCTGCTACATTAGATGTAGAGAGCATGAAAAGACCAGAGAATGTTAGTGCTCAACAGATGATTTGTGATCAGGGTCAGTGTTCCATGTTGAGCAGCCGAATGGCCTGGGGGAAGAAACTGTTTTACGTTGCTCCGGTAACGTCTACCAGACGGCAGCAGCAAGAAAAGTTCATGGCCTGGATGGCTGTGATCTTTAAGAATGTTCTTTGTTTTCCTAAGGCATCGCTTCTGGTAGATGCCTTGCACGGAGGGGAGGCAGCAGCCTATGATGCGCTCCGCTGACTTCACCACCCTCTGAAGGGCCTTACGATCAGCAGCTGCCGTACCAGGCTGTAATGCAGCCTGAGAGGATGCTCTCAATGGTGCACCTGTAGAAGTTTATTACAATCCTGACAGACATGCCAAACTTCTTGAGTCTCCTCAGGAAGTATAGGCGCTTTTGGGCAGTTTTTGTTGCCGAGATTGTCTGTCTGGACCATCTGAGGTTGTCACTGATGAACACACCGAGGAACTTGAACTCTGAAACTCTCTCGACTTCAGCTCGATCGATGTGTATGGGGGCAGGACCCTCCCTCTGCTGCTTCCTAAAGTCCACTATCATCTCTTTTGTCTTGCTGACGTTGAGAGAGAGGTTGTTGCTCTGGCACCAGGTAGCCAAGGCTCTTACCTCTTCTCTGTAAGCAGTCTCATCATTGTTGGAGATGAGACCTAGGATAGTTGTGTCATCAGCAAACTTTATGATGATGTTGGAACTGCGTGTGGCCACACAATCATAAGTGAACAGAGCGTACAAGAGGGGACTGAGTACGCAGCCCTGTGGGGCTCCGGTGCTCAGGGTCATTGTGGAGGAGGTGAGGTTGCCCATTCTCACCATCTGGGGTCTTCTCATTAGGAAGTCCAGGATCCAGTTGCAAAGGGAGTAGTTAAAACCCAGGGTCCTGAGCATGTAAATGAGGTTAGCAGGAACAATAGTGTTGAATGCTGAGCTGTAGTCCACAAACAGCATCCTCACGTATGTGTTCCCTTTTTCCAAATGTGAGAGGGCGGTGTGTGCCGTCAGTGCGATTGTCTGTAGATCTGTTGGGGCGGTATGCAAATTGTAGGGGGTCCAAGGTGTCCGGAAGGGCGGCGCAGATATGAATTTTGACCAGCCGCTCGAAGCACTTCATGATGATTGATGTCAGTGCTACTGGGCGGTAGTCATTTAGGCAGGTGATGTAAGTTTTTTTTGGAACCGGGATAATGGTGGCCTGCTTGAAGCAGGAGGGAACTGCAGACTGGGTCAGGGATAGGTTGAATATGGAGGTGAATACCCCCGCTAGCTGGTCGGCGCATCCTCTTAGAACACAACCTGGAATACCATCTGGCCCTGGAGACTTCCGCGGGTTCACTCTTTTGAAAGCTCTCCTCACGTCAGCCACATCCAGGGTCAGAGTGCAGTCGTCTGGGTTCTCAGCCAGCTTTTCCGGAGTGATGTTGGCCGCCTCAAACCGTGCAAAGAAGGTGTTGAGGTCGTCGGGGAGTGAGGCAGGGGGGAGGGTGTCACAGCTCTTCCTGCCTTTGTACTCCATTATCTGCCGCAGTCCACACCACATGCGTCTGGGGTCGGAGCTGTCGTAATTGGACTCCAATCTGTCCCTGTAGTCTCTTTTAGCATCTCTGATGGCCTTCCGTAGGTCATATCTGGCCCTCCTCAGAGCCTCCAGGTCCCAAGAGTTATAGGCAGAGGACCGTGCTACAAGCTTGGCACGGACATTGCCGTTAACCCAGGGCTTTTGAAGGTACTTTTTTTAAGCGAGCTGAAGGTACGCTCACTTTTTGCTCATCGTTTAATGGGCGGTCCGCCGGCGGCAGTGTTAGAGGCTGAGCAGTCCACTGATAAATATTTTTAACTATTTAGAAATTTGGTTACATATTTCAGTTTATTTAGAAATTCAAAAATGAATTCAGTTTTAAAATATATATTAAAGAAAAAAGTTTGTCTTTTTTATTTTACACAATTTTTTAAGGTCTAAAACGCTGGTAAAACCTGCTGGTGGTCCTCTTGACTAGCAGTGGACCGCCTGTTAAAAAATGAGCAAACCGCTGGGCAGACCACCAACTCTGCCACTGCTGGTCCGCCTGTATCCCGCCAGCTCTATGCTAGCTGGGTTTGGTTGATTTCCTGATATTTATTTGTGCTGTTTTTTATCCTATCGTCTCAATTCAAATATCAACTTACTTAAAAATGTACATTTAATATTTTCAAAAATGTTGCAGTGACATCACTGAAGGTGTCTGTAAAACTTATATTGTCTGAGTGGGGAATTATCAAGTGCGCAGAGGTGTTTTTTGTGACTGTCATGACCGGTACATTGATTTTAAAATGTTTAGGGGTCTGGAGTGTTCCTTTAAACTTCCATAGATTAGAATGAGCTATTAACAAATATTATTTATTAAATAGAACAATTTCTATAGAATCTTAAGATAAGTATGTAAACATTAGCTTATAGGCTATGCCTGAAGCTACAGTGTATGTCTCAAAATAGTACAAAAAACTATACAGCTGTGTGATTAACTTTGGTTCAATCTACAGCCATCATTATCAGCATGCTGATTATACACCTCTGTGCCAGTACTGGCTGGGGATCCAGCATCTCCAAACTTAAAAGTTCAGTGTGTACTATTTCTATTGACAGAAATGCAATATAAGATCCATAACTATGTTTTCAGTGGTGTGTAAAACCTTACACAATGAACCATTATGTTTTCATTACCTTAGAATGAGCCATTCATATCTACATAACCGCGGGCACCCCCTTTTATGGAGGTCGCTGTTTTTTGTCATCATGATTCTACCGTTGCCCTCAGCGAACAAACAGCGCTACAGAGCGCATTTCGTCACTACTTTGAAAGAGAAGCAGCAGCAGCAGCAGCAGCAGCAGCAGCAGCAGCAGAAGAAGGAGAAGAAGAAGAAGCAGCAGCAGCAGAAGAAGTTGTATGTTTCTAAGTATTAGGTAAAAGTAGAAGCTCTCCTTTATTAGAAGTGGAATTTTGGACAATTGTAGGACAGCTATTATTTAGCACAAGAGCCGACGGAGGGTGAATCTGCTTTAAAGAAGCGAAAGCATGATGAAGCCAGACAAATACTGTACAAGAGCAACACAGGCAGAAATCCCGGGTAAACATCAGTGTGGCTTTTTCCAGATTGAAGGAAAAATGAGGGGAAAAATGTTTTCAAAGCAATGCCAAAGTTACCTGTTTCCTGCTGGACAGGTAAGGTATTCCAACTTTAGCAATGCAAATGCAAACTGTTGTTTGACAAAGTTAGCATTGGCTAGAAGCTAGCCATAGATACCATGAGACGTGACTTTTCCCTTGTCAGTGGTGTAAAATATGTAGTTGGATTAATGCATGTAACATAGTTCTTCTCGCCCACTTTGTTGTGACTTTTCTATGTTGGGAAAAATGTGCTGGTTATTTTCGTAAGACAATCGGCTGATTAGTACTATTTACTGCAAAACAGAATGTTCGCCTACAGCATAACAGCTCATATTAGCCAGCTAAACTTTTAGTACCCTGTTAGAAAAAATATGTAATGTTAGTTGGATTGTTATTTCGAAAGCATTGTTATGAGGCCAGACGAATACGGGAGCGACCCAGGCAGAAATCTCTGGTAGAAAGCTAGCCATAGACACCATGAGAAGTGACTTTTCCCTTGTCAGTGGTGTAAAATATGTAGTTGGATTATTGCATGTAACATAGTTCTTCTCCCTCGCTTTGTTGTGACTTTGCTATGTTGGGAGAAATGTGCTGGTTATTTTCGTAAGACAATCAGCTGATTAGTACTATTTACTGCAAAACAGAACGTTAGCCTACAGCATAATAGCTCATATTAGCGAGTTAAACTTTTAGTACCCTGTTAGAAAAAATATGTAACGTTAGTTGGATTGTTATTTTGAAAGCATGATGAGGCCAGACGAATACGGGAGCGACGCAGGCAGAAATCTCTGGTAGAAAGCTAGCCATAGACACCGTGAGAAGTGACTTTTCCCTTGTCAGTGGTGTAAAATATGTATTTGGATTATTGCATGTAACATAGTTCTTCTCCCTCGCTTTGTTGTGACTTTGCTATGTTAGGAGAAATGTGCTGGTTACGTTCTTGAGACAAACAGCTGATTAGTACTATTTACTGCAAAACTGTAACATCAGCCTACAAAATAACAGCTCATATTAGCCACTAAACTTTTAGTACCCTGCTAGAAGAAATATGTAATGTTAGTTGGATTGTTATTTCGAAAGCATGATGAAGCCAGACAAATACGGGAGTGACGCAGGCAAAAATCACTGGTAAACATCAGTGTGGCTTTTCCCAGATAGAAGGCTCTTATGAAGGAAACATGTTTTCAAAGCAACTTTTTTCTTATCTTGTACTAACTAACATTGAAACAAGCTAGGTAAAGTCAGTAAATAAAACACTAACACAATGATGAACAAGTAAAATTAACATTCGAAATAACATGGTTTTACTGAATAACAGTGTTGGGGTAGTTACTCAAAAAAAGTAATTAGTTACTAGTTACTTCATAAAATAGTTACTGCATTTGAAAAGTAACTTCACTACTTATTACTTTACTTTCCTGTTTCTTAATTTACTAAGTAAATACATGGACAAACATCATAGCCCTATCATCACTTAGCCTGTTTGCATAGTGTTTATTGTATAAATGTATACAAAATAGCATGTATATGAAAGATCAATATCCCTGTCTGCACAAAGAAATATGCCTCACTATAAAATCCACAAACAACAGGATAAAGGAGGCTACAGTGGGACCACTTCAAAATGGGGTCAACACACAAGTTTCAAAACACAGGCTTTGGGAATCATGAGAACAAAACTCTTCTCCTGAGAACGAAACCAGCTTTTTATTAGATTCATAGGAAAAAAAGTGGTCAATGAAATATAAAGGTCACTTTATCACATAGAATTAAATCACAAATGCACTTAAGCCCATAAAAAGGAAACAGAAAATGCACATTGTCCCAAAAAAATCATTTTCCCCTTAGCTCGATCTCCTCTGCCTCCTGGAGATGTGGCTTCCAGAGGCGCTAACATACTGTAACAAGTCACAAACTCTTGAACCTATTAATTAATTATTATGTGTTGCAATTATCACAATGCACAAACCAGAAAGTGCAACAAAAGTGGAACAGTGAATACAGAAAGTGCAACAAAAAGTTTCTCAAACTTTATCCCATTCAATTAATTTCTCTCTATTCTTCGAAATAACAATTGTATCGCATAAGTAAAGGTCTTTCGAATCTTTTATCTGACAGCCTGTTCCTCCTTGGGGTCAGAACAATACTGCCCAGGCTGAAAAGCCTTTCAACCGGTGCACTTGACGGTATTGGAGTGTTGTACTGCTTTGCAATGTCCGTAATCCTGGGGAACCTTGAGAGAAACTCCCAGTCAGATCCGGGCAATTTTAAGTACTCCATGACTTCAGTCTCTGCGGTGTAGGAAAACTCCTCTTCAAATTCAAAGAAGTCATTGTGACTGGAGGTGGCAGGGCTCTGAACTGCTCGTCTCATCAGTGGCTCTTCAGGAATTCGGGCACGACACTCAGAAATTAGCATGGTTTTAACAGCATCTCTTCTCTTCTCATCTTTAAGCCAGCGGACCTTGAACTTGGGCATTGTGGCAGCAGCCATCAGAGCATCCTTGCTGTCCAAGATAAGTCTGTCTTTGATCGCCTGTCTTTTTTAAATCTGTCTTTGATCTGTCTTTATAAATCTGTCTTTGATCGCCTGTGATATGAAATAGTAGGCTACATTAGACAAACATAAAGTTCAATTAACAGATTTTACAGACTCAAATTTGGGCTATATTAGGAGCCTACACTGCAAGCTATAATTTAAGGTGGCACTGGTAAAAATGATTTTCTGGAGAGGTAAAAACTACAGAAAAAAACAAAGTAATTTACATGAAAAACTTAGTTCAGACAAGAATAGAAAAACTAAGTAAATTCAATGTCATATTGTCATATAAGGTAACTTAAATAATAAATAGCTATTACTCAGCATTTTCCTAGCCATGTTAAAATTACTTTTAAATTACTGTTACTTTCATTAAACTTAGTTAAGCAGAGTTTACTTAATTCCATATGTGACCTTTTTAAATTAACTCAAAAAATATGTGTGCAAAAACTCAAAGAAAAACGAAGTAATTTCAACGTATTGTTTTCTTCTGTGTAGTAATTCATTTTATTATTCAATATGTGTTTACCTGTACAATAGCACCAGGCATGCCAGCTGTCATCTGGGAAAGGCCATCCTTCAACGCAAGCAACTTTGACATGAGAATTTCCAAGGTTGGGAGGAGGGTGCCGTAGTAGCAGTCATCTTCTCCTTGTAGTATATCTAATGCGGCAGCAAGAGGTGTTGACACTGCACAATATTCCTTCAGGAACTGATACTCTCGCTCAGTGATGCCCTTTAGACTGAGTCTAGAAAGAATAGTGTTTAAATCTCTGATTGGGATTTCTGTGATGAGAGACAAGGCGTCATGAGTCGAGTTCCAGCGTGTAGCAGTGGGTATGATGAGCTTTCTTTTTAGCACATCCTCAACCTCGTCTGAAGCCACAGTAGAGCGACTAGTTTTTGTCCAGAGAGATGCACATTTGGCGAGCGAACTTCTGTAAACTGCTTTACAGTCATTGTTACTGATCAGCCATTTCTCCAGGTCATTTTTTGAGATCAGGTTTAGCGTATGTGATGCACAGCGCAGATGAGGTGGCAGTGCAAATGTCAGATCTGATTCTGCGGTGAGTGCTTCGGCAACATCAGTAAAAGTGACCTCTTCCTCCTCATCCGATGGCTCGTCAGAGTCAGACTCATCATCAGGATGGGATTCAAACATTCTAAAGGCTTTTACGAAGTTGCTGCCATTATCAGTGACACATGCTGTCACTTTATGTGACAGTCCAAAGGCTGAATGAACCTGTTCTATTACGCTAGCTATGACATCGTAAGTGTGTCTTCCTCTCACCCTCTTGCGTTTAAAACTAATGCTGTCTATCCAGTGCACCTTCATTCCTAAGTAACTTTTGTTGTTGGCGGACCAAATGTCCGCGGTGGTAGACACATGATCCAGGGACTCGAAAGTTCTTTTGAGCTTCGATTCCATATCGGAATAACACTTGTCCAAATAATGGGAAAATGTTTTACTATCGGACGTTGGCTTGCGAGTCGCGGGTATTTTCTCCAGTATTTTTCTAAACCCGGGCGATTCAATGGTCGACAGGGGAAGCATTTCTTCTACAATGTACCCTGCAACTAGCCTGTTCATTTCGTTTTGTGTTACCTGTTGAGCTCCAAGACTGGCAAAAAGCTTAGCTTGTTTAGGCGGAGTCGGCTGATGAGTGAAACCTTCAATTGACCGGCAAGCAGGATCTTTCGCCACAAGTTTTGTATTGCCATGCTGGGCTGACAAATGCTTAGACAGGTTGCTCATTGAGTTGGCAGCAGTTGAAAGACACTTGTCGCCTGGGCATAGAGTGCATTTCACACGAATATTTTTTTCCTTTCGAGCAATAAACTGAAAATAATGTGAATATCGCCACTGGACGAAACCACCTGTCTCTGTCTCCATCTCCATTTTCCTCTCTCCTTTGCACCAGCAGCTACGTCACTCAAATTGATCTCTATGGCAACGGTGCCCAGGCAAGCACACACACACAGGCAGCACACATGCACGCACCGCCTAAACAGATCAGAACTTTACACACAGGCAAACACGGCTTAGGTAACGCAGAAAAGCGCGTTTCTATAGTCTAGTAAAGTAGTGTAGTTACCGATATTTTTTGTGTAATGCGTTACTTTACTTCGTTAACTAAAAAAGTAATATCGTTACTGTAATCCGTTACTTTATAACTCGTTACCCCCAACACTGCTGAATAATACATTTTTTACTTAATAATTATAAATAAAGAAACCTCATTGCTTGACTATATACTCTGCTGTCTCAGATGACAACATATTTTATCCTACATCGGCCACCGTAGCTTGGCTTTTGTGTTAGCAAAGGGTAGGGTCAGAAGTGAGTGACTGGCTGCTTGCAATTCACAAACCATAACACTAGATGTCACTAGAAATTACACACTGAACCTTTAAGCATAGCATTTGTAAATTATAGATAACAATACTATTATCAATTCAGCAGCTGCATCTGGCCCATTCATACTGGCTCACATAGATTTATTTTTATACATTTTCAAATATAAAATATTATTTATATACTATGGCTTGATTAGTCAATGTCAATCAATTACTTGAAAGAACAGCCTACAACTACAATCACATGGTATACACTGTTTAACGTAATTTGTGTGTGCTAAGTTGTAGGTTGAATAGCTCTACCTTACCTAATGCCACCTAGCAAGCGTGTTCCTCAAATACAAATGCATATTTATTTTGATAATAGGAACCCCCCCAATATTGACAGATTTCGCTTTAAAATAAGTGTAATTTTGGCCAAAAACAGCAAGGAGTGACAATGGCTGTTATTGCCACAGCATTCAGGATCTAATTATGAATGCCGTTGGATAAGACTGAACTATATATATAAATAAATATACTATTTATGTATAGAAGGTTTTTAGGTTTGTTTATGGGTTAGGCGCATCACCTTCTGGACACTACACTGTAAAATATGTAGTGTTAAATCAACTCTGAGAGTTAGATTTAACACTATACTGGTGTTTATTTTGTCCCAATCTTAGCAGTGTTAATTTAACACTACCCTGATTGTTAATAATATAACTTGAATGCAGTGTTAAAATAACTCTATTCATAGTTTTAAAAAATACTCTTCTCAACAACAGAAAGTGTTATTGATTTGCTACACTGTTGTATAGATGTTATAGCTGGAAAAAGGTAGGAGACAATAGCGAGATGAAACTGAGCTTTAATCAAAGACTTGGCGTAGCTTTAGCATACAGAGCCCGTGAACAGAAAACAATAATCGATAAAAACTTGTTCTCTAGTGTGGCTTAAATACCCACATAATGAGCAATGCAGAACTGCTGTGACACACGGCACCCATGTGCGTTATAATGACTCATAGAGGGTGCTAGACACCTCACCTATACAACATAAAGAAAGCTAGAGAACACATACAACAGAAAACAACCAAGTCTCTAACATTTCGGAGAGTGGGATCTCCGTGTGGGGCAGGATGAGGGCATGGGCGCAACAATAGAGTTAAATTGCAACACCACAACAGTGTTTTTGCAACTCAAAATATATAATTTAGTCATTTGACTAACACTCAATGGTTCAGCCGCAAGTTATTTACATTTATATGTCATTATAATGTTACACTAATTCAATACTATTCTCCATACTGAACCACAAATTGAAATTCAATGCAAAGGATATCCAACATTTGTAATATTTTATCACCCACAACCTATAGTCAATAAAGCTGCAATGGTGAACTACTCATAAAGTGAACAAGACTAGCTAAACTACATTCACAGGAACACTAATCTCAGTAATGGTTGCAATTAATAATACCACTTACAGTTTGTATTAGATTTGTAAAGTAAAAAATAATATTATTGTTTAATAATTACACATAAAGTAATCAATTCATATATGCACAAAGCAGAACATATATTAAAACAAATTCTGAAAAATAAACATGCAGCAAAGCATTCTGGGATATTGTGATGGTCCAGCCTAACACTTCACAGTGTTAAAGTAACAATGTGACAACTAACACAGTTGTGTTAATTTAACACCTCAGTTAACACTGTAAAGTTAACACTGAAATATCAATACTAGACAATTTGCTTATGATGCACCTGGTTAGATCATCATTACCCAGGAGAATGGTTGATTAGAGGTGATTATCCCTCACACCGGTAGGTGGTTAGTAATAAAAAAGTAGGCTAAAGCATTACGGTGTTCTAGAAGGTGGTGCACTTCATTGTAGTAGTGGTAAATCCTGTCTGTGGATTTATTGTAAATGTTAGTAATTCAAGACCTATGAGCAGGGGCGCTGCCAGGAATTTTGGGCCCCATGACAAAAAATCTAATTGGGCCCCCTCTGCACAGCTTTTGTAGTTTTAATCCATTTTTTTGGGCCCCTGTCAGTCATGGGCCCTTGGAATTGTCCTAACCTCCCCCCCCATACGGCGCCCCTGCCTATGAGTACTCATTTTCGCTTGGCACAGCGTTATGTGCCCTGGGTCTACATTCTGTGGAAGTTTAATCCTTATTATCTACAGCGACTAACTATCTGTTTTGTGCTACAAGAAGTTGCACTGAGTTATAGTCCTGAGAAGATTAAATCTATCGTATATGTTGTAAACATACTCAGTCAATGGTTTACTAGATTGATGTACCGTTGAATGTTCATCTTGAAATCTAACTTCTCTTCTTTTGGGCTTCAAAGTTGCCCTAATATATGTATGGCTGAAGTCAGGCTAGGTGTTTGTTATTTTCTGTTGTGTGTTTAGAAATAATATTAACACATCTCTCTGCATAAGGTCTCCGTCCTTTCAACTACAACACAATTATGACAGTTATTTAATTCACAAACTTTTGCAACCCCCAAATAATTGATGGATTTATTTTAAAGCAGTATCTACCAAATACACTGACTATTAATTCCATACAGTTAGTAATCGGTTCTAAACGTCTTACTCATCTCTATGCTGCCTGCACTATATTTCTGTGGGCACATGGTAACTGTTATCTTTGCTGTAGAATTTAATACGACCAGCAATTCAAACAAATTTACTGTTGTCTGCAATTACCGTAACCAACACAAAATAAAAGCAGCCCGTGATAGTGGGCCATACATTTGTTTGGGGTACAGACATAGAAAATATTATTTGGTAATAATAGTTACTACTGTCAAGTTTACGAGGCTCCTGATAATGTGAGACAGTTGCTTCTTCTACCTTGCGGTATGTCAGCCCCTGCCCTAAATGTCATTACAGTTTTGGTAAGAAGTTTGCATACCCCAGGAGAAGAGCACGCAAAACAATGTTTTTATTTCTCATCAGAGTCATATTCAACTGTAGATCATAACATAATTGCACAATCATAAAACAAAACATGGCAACAAAGAAAATAATGAAATGACCCCTGTTCAAATGTCTGCACACCCTCTCATTATGGTGTATTGCCCCCTTTAGCATCAATGACAGTGTGCAGTCGTTTGTGATAGTTGTCTATGAGGCCCCTAATTCTTGCAGGTGGTAAAACTGTCCATTCGTCTAGGCAAAATGCCTCCAGGTCATGCAAAGTCTTTGGTCGTCTTGCATGAACCGTATGTTTAAGATCTCCCCAGAGTGGCTCGATTATATTACAGTCCGTAGACTGGGATGGCTACTCCAGAACCTTCATCTTTTTTGTTGTAACCACTGGAGGGTCAATTTGGCATTGTGCTTAAGGTCAGTGTCATGCTGGAATGTCCAAGAGCATCACATGCATAGCTGTCATGGAGAAGAATGCAAATTGTTTGCCATTATTGTCCGATAACATGCTGCATTCATTTTGCAATCAATTTTAACGAGGTTCCTCTTGCCTTTAGAACTCTTTTTCCATAGCAGCCTGTATGTCTCCTGAGGTTACCTGTGGGTTTTTCTTTGTATCCCGACTACTCCTTTTGGCAGTTTTGGCTGACAACTTTTCTTGGTCTACCTGATCTTGGCGTGGTATCTAGAGGTCCCAGCATCGTCCACTTCTTAGTAAATGGCTGAACAGTACTGACTGGCATTTGTAAGGCTTTGGATATCTTTTTATATCCATTTCCAACTTTATGCAATTCCAGTACCTTATTATGCAGGTCTTTTGACAGTTATTTTCTGCTCAGTATCTAGCCTGCTCAGTGCATCCATGTGAGAGCTAACAAACTCATTGACTATTTATACAAAGACAAATGTGACAGGTGTGGGAAATTAAACTTTAATTGCCATTTTAACCTGTGTGGGTCAACTTGTATGTCTGTAACAAGGCCAAACATTCATGGGTATGTAAACTTTTGATCAGGGCAATTTGGGTGATTACTGTTATCAGTATGGTTTACAAAGGTGTCAAACAGCTGTGTGAAAATGAATGTCTTCAAATGAGCACTAAACTTACGTAATCTTTTTTTTGCATTAACAGTCATATTGTCAAAATCAATGTGGAAATTTCACAATTACTGCCAGGGTATGCAAACCTATAAGCAAAGCCGTATGTATATTGATTGTACTTATATGGATGGCAAATTAAATTTGAATAGAGGTCAATAATAATTTTTGCAACCGTAAAAGCCTTGGTTTTATGCATGTAAACATAAGGAGCCTACTTCCTAAAATAGACTTATTCAGTGCTTTAGCACAATCCGCTAACCCCGACATTCTTGCCGTTTCTGAAACCTGGCTCAAAAAATCTATCAATAATTCTGAAATAACTATCCCGAACTATAATATCTTCCGTCAAGATAG
>JACXGM010025240.1:0-15392 GCA_016801145.1 Umbra pygmaea | reverse complement strand
TGCTGTGTGTAGAGGGAAGGGTAGGTGTGGTAGGTGTGGGGGTGCGCATGAGTATGGTAAGTGTGGGGTAGGGGACGTGGTGAGGTGCTGTAATTGTGATGGGGATCACAGCGCTGCGTTGCGGTGTGAGGTTCAGAAGAAGGCGGCGGAGGCACAGCGGGTTAAGGTGATGGATAGGGTCACGTATGCGGAAGCGGTGAGACGAGTGGAGGGATTAGGGGTTGGTGTGCAGGTGGAGAAGGAGAGGGTTGTAGGCCCGGTGTCGGAGGTCGGTTTGGGTGTTCGCAGTGTGGTGTTGTCGGTTGTCGGAGACGTGTAAGCAAGAGTGTGTGGTTGGCAAGGATTCACTAGTGGTGGGCAGGGTTGAGTTTTTGGCGTTTCTGTGTAGTGTGGTGAATGTGTGTAGTCTGGTTAAGGGATGGAATGCGAGGATTGATGTTGTGGTGGGTGCTGCCAGGGATTTTATGGGTATTACTGACGTCACGGGGGAGATGATTCACGAGCTGATGAAAGGGAAGGGGGAGGGGGAGGGTAGGTAGTAGGGTAGGGGGTGGGGGGGCAGTAGGGGGTTGTGGGTTATTTTCTAGGGTAGTAAGGTGTGGTGGGTGGAGATGTCGTGGGTAGGCCGTGTACGGCCTCGCTCTCCGGTACTGTTGGTGGCGGTGTATGCACCTTCAGTTGGTTGCGATCCGCCATTAACCCCATAGAAGAAGAAGCTAGCCAGCTAATATTTTCCATCTATATAAATCATCTTCTTTCGCGCTGAAGTCAATTCGCGGCTACTATAGTGTATAGGGTAAAGCATGAAATTGATTTCTGAAAAGATTGGCTTTTTCTTAAGAACGCAAGTGGAATGGATTTACAGCGCAGGCATGGGCAGCTAGCTGATATAGAAAAGAAACCGAGTGGTAGCCACTTTCACTGGTATATTCATTTTAAAATGATGCTTGTTGAAAAGCTTTTGGTACCAAACATGTACTTCAAAATGACACTACAAAACAAGATAAATGGTACAGTAGTTTTGAACATCAGCTAAATGATTTGGGAAACAATCTCTCTGTGGTGATCTATCTTACCCTGCTTTTCACCGTCTCACAACAATACGATGCTCGTGCGGGCAGGCAAATGTCACAAAAGTGAAAGGTCACGTTGATTTAATTACGTCACCTGCGGCATCAGCGCAGGTAGACGAGGCTACCAACTTTACTCCTATATTATGACTTAAAAAAAAAATGTATTCTCGATTAATAGATTTACACGTTAATTTTTTTATGTTCACGTGTAATTTACGAAGCATTGGGAATTTAAATGGCCACTCAAAAGGGCACTTTGGACATTCTTAGGCAAAGGGGCAGGTGCTCAGGCACCCATAGCCCCCCCCCTCTGCACGTGCCTGATGGCTAGTGTATCAAGCATTAAGAGGGATGTTTGGCACAAGCCTACCTCTTTATATTTCCACAGAGTGTATTCAAACAATGGGAGAAATAGCCTAATGCCACCATTTTCATTTGTAATGCTAGCAAAGTTGTCATAGTCTCCTATCAGGGACATTTGATTCACGATTAATAACCTGAGTATGTCAATAATAGTGGCCATATAGTATTGATTACGTTCCAGTTGAGTGGAAATTTCTGTGCATGTTGCTTTGCGTCTTTCAGACTACTTCCATATAGCCTCACATGTTATATGTTCCTTGGAGGCAGCGTGTTTTTTCAGCCCTTTATTTGCCTCATTAGCATGTTTCCAATTAGAAAATCCTGTCATGGTAAACGTTGAATCTGTTGCTACAGAGTTCCTGTTCTTGATCCCGCTACAAGAGAATTACAGTTTTTTTCCTTCCATACTGTTTTGCTGGATATTTGTTTAAAATAACCTTCTTGGGTTTTTCAGTACCATCGTCCTCGACAAGTCCAACTAGCATAGGTGGTCATGGTGGTCCAATCTGCCTTTCTTAAATGTTTGCAGAGGTCATGCTAGCAACACAGCTGTACAGCCTGAGCTGGAGTAGAAATCCTTGAAAACGGGACATCATCCTGTTTCTAAGACCACATTGTTTCTTAGTTTTGTTGTGGAAGAAGAAAGGATAAAGATGGACCCTGCCAAAGTCACAGCTGTTCTTGAATTCCCGATGCCTGATTCACTTAAGCAACTCCAGAGTGTCCTTGGATTTTCTAACTTTTACAGTAACTATGGCCAAGAGGCATCCCATCTGACAGCACTCACTTCGACGTAACAACCGTTTGTTTGGACACTGCAGACAATCATTGTTGAGGTCGACACCTTCCGATTCCGGCATAGGAGCGGTTTTGTCTCAACGCTCTGCCGCTGACGGTAAGATACACCCCTGTGCATTTCTGTCTTCCCATTTGTCCCCTGCAGAGAGGAACTACAACGTTGGAAATCGGGAACTGCTTGCTGTCAAGGCAGCACTGGAGGAATGGCGTCACTGGCTCGAAGGGGTGGAGCTTCCTTTCATCATTTGGACTGACCATAAAAACTACATACACTCACCTAAAGGATTATTAGGAACACCCGGTCAATTTCTCATTAATGCAATTATCTACTCAACCAATCACATGGCAGTTGCTTCAATGCATGTAGGGGTGTGGTCCTGGTCAAGACAATCTCCTGAACTCCAAACTGAAAGTCAGAATGGGAAAGAAAGGTGATTTAAGCAATTTTGAGCGTGGCATGGTTGTTGGTGCCAGACGGGCCGGTCTGAGTATTTCACAATCTGCTCAGTTACTGGGATTTTCACGCACAACCATTTCTAGGGTTTACAAAGAATGGTGTGAAAAGGGAAAAACATCCAGTATGCTGCAGTCCTGTGGGCGAAAATGCCTTGTTGATGCTAGAGGTCAGAGGAGAATGGGTCGACTGCTTCAAGCTGATAGAAGAGCAACTTTAACGGAAATTACCACTCGTTAAAACCGAGGTATGGAGCAAAGCATTTGTGAAGCCACAACACGCACAACCTTGAGGTGGATGGGCTACAACAGCAGAAGACCCCACCGGGTACCACTCATCTCCACTACAAATAGGAAAAAGAGACTACAATTTGCAAGAGCTCCCCAAAATTGGAAAGTTGAAGACTGAAAAAATGTTGCCTGGTCTGATGAGTCTCGATTTCTGTTGAGACATTCAGATAGTAGAGTCAGAATTTGTTGTAAACAGAATGAGAACATGGATCCATCATGCCTTGTTACCACTGTGCAGGCTGGTGGTGGTGGTGTAATTGTGTGGGTATGTTTTCTTGGCACACTTTAGTGCAAATTGGGCGTTGTTTAAATGCCACGGCCTACCTGAGCATTGTTTCTGACCATGTCCATCCCTTTATGGCCACCCTGTACCTATCCTCTGATGGCTACTTCCAGCAGGATAATGCACCATGTCACAAAGCTCGAATCATTTCAAATTGGTTTCTTGAACATGACAATGAGTTCATTGTACTAACATGGCCCCCAAAGTCACCAGATCTCAATTCAAAAGAGCATCTTTGGGATGTGGTGGAACGGGAGCTTCGTGCCCTGGATGTGCATCCCAAAAATCTCCATCAACTGCAAGATGCTATCCCAGAAACACTGTCACAGGAGGAATAACATACACCGAGGTGTTCACAACACCTGGCTTAAATACTCTGGTGATTGAACCTGATACAGGGCACTTGTGTGCGCAACAATAAAAAACCCATATAGAAGGCTAACTCTCTCCAATATACGGTAGGTGCCATACCCATGCTTTGCCTGTACATATACACATAGAACACAAATAACGGGCCATGCCCTATTAGTACATCATAACAAACCAGCCTGGTAACCAAAATACCAACGTGCGTAAAAGCACAATTCCATAATAAAGAATACACATGATCAGTGTCCATACGCTGTCTAACCAACACATATGGAGAATCCCCTAAATATTCCAGGGATGCTGAGGGTTGAATCAACCCTGGGGCAGGGGTGTTCGTTACACAAAGTGCCTTGCTCAAGGACACAACAATATTTTGCCAACTAGGCAATTAAACTGTCAAACTTCCAACTACAAATCTAACTTTCTACCCCCTGAACCATCTGACGCCCCATACACATTATAGTGTATTTTGTTTAGATTAAGAAATCTACATTACATTTTCCTCAGGTTAAACCTAAAAATTGTGAAATAAACTTAACTACAGTACTGAGATTCACAGGAAAATTCTGAATGTACGCTTTTATTCCCATGAAGACTGTTGTTTTTACATTTCTAAAGTATTGCACCATTCTTGTGGTAAGGCGAACTAGATATGAAATCAGGTGAAGGTCTGTGGTTTAACCCTTCCAGTTCTTAAGATATGTAGAAAAGGCCCTATGAGTCATCATTACAGTCTGTCAGGTGGTTGAGATTTGGCAGCTCAGAACTTTACAAGACCTGTGTATGACTAGGCAGCAGATTTCAAGCCACCTGTTAACCACTTCTCTTCTTGACAAAATTGCCCCCCAGTTTTGCCTGGACAACCTCACTCATGCCCACCAAATGCCCATATGCTTGTCCTCACATGCAGGATGTATCAGTAGACAAATACTGGCTCATAGGGAACCAAAAGTGTTCAGATAGGGTATAGTTCAAACACAGTGTGGGTAATTCATACTGAGTCATTTCTTGATTTACTCGCCTCTAGATTTAAAAAAAATAACACCAGGAATAAAAACTGATAATAACAATTGTTTGTTTCCCTTAAGCATACAGATGCGTGTGCACGGATATAAAAACACCTACAAAATATACATGCACACGCACACACATCGTGCAAAAAATATCTCACATTTCATAGTGCAGCATGCACTTAATGTCATTGTCAGTACAGCACTTCACATCGCAACAGCAACCAAAAGGTAGGCTTTCTGCAGATCTATTTTTTATCTCCTATTATACTACTTCTATTAAAAACCATTCTAAACCTAATTCATACAGTTCTGGAAAAAATTAAGAGACTACAAAATCATGAGTGTCTCAGGTTTTACTATTGATATGTATGTTTTTGGGTAAAATGAAAATTTTGTTTATTCAATTAAATACTGACAACATTTCTACCAAATTTCAAACAAAAATATTGTCTTGCAGTGGTGAAAATAACAAAAAATATGTAGATTTGTCAGTTTCTAATAATGTAAACAAAATTAATTCATATACATTTTTAAACAACATGATAGTATGTGTTAGCTTATGAAACAATATGTAGTCAAATAACAATAATTGTACAATAATAATAATTGGCTTTTATGTGTGTTGGCGTGCTTTCCACCAGTCTTTCACAATGATGTTGGGTGACTTTATTCCACTCCTGTCGCAAAAAATCAAGCAGCTCGGCTTTGTTTGATGGCTTGTGACAATACATCTTCCTCTTCATCACATTTCAGAGCTCCCCAGATCCATTCAATGGGGTTGATTTACGAAACATTTGCAGCGGTCCCTTAATTATTTCCAGAGCTGTACATAATCACAAAATGTTTAGGATGCATACATAGAAATGCAAAATGCAACCTTTTACATATACTGTTTTAAATGACCAGTGCAGCTTACCAACATTTATTTTAATTTAAAATCTCTTTTAAGACAATAGCCTTGTTTAGTTTTGTTTCCAGCAAATTTAGACTGCAAACATGAGAAAGTTTAGGTTTAGTCTGCCCATTGAAACTGTGAATATTTTCTTTAAAAGCAACGATTCAAAACTTTATCTGTTTCATTCACAGCCTGCTGACAGACATGTCTGCCCCACAACGGAGCTACAAGACCCCAGAGGACATGTGCCAGTCATCCTCTTCACTGGAGAGCAGTGGTGGGGAGGAAGATTTGTCAGACCATGGCCTTCTGTTCCCTGTGGCTCGGTCGTCCCTTCTGTCCCATAGACTGCTGAGGCTGCGATCCAGTCACAGCCACAGCTATCTGTACTCCAACACACGGCGCAAGAGAGAGATGACCCCTGCTGAGAAAAAGGACGCCAGCTACTGGGATAAACGTCGCAAGAACAACGAGGCAGCGAAGCGCTCCCGGGAGAAACGGAGGGTAAGTGACCTTATGATGGGCGGCCAGCTGCTGGCGCTAAGCGAAGAGAATGCCATGCTGAGGGCTGAGGTGCTCAGCCTGCGGTACCACATGAGTGTGGGGAAAGAAGCAGCCTCAATCACCCTGCCCCCCCAAGGCCCGTCTCCACTGCATTACCCAATAACACCCACCCTTCTTCAGCCTGGGGTTGCGGTCCAACCCACCTCCCTCTTGGGGCACCAGCAGAATCTGGAGGGGTGGTTCCTCAGAGCCATGGTCCACCCTACATCAGTGAGCAGCAGTCTAGATCAATGTAGTCAGCCACGTTGTTGGGATTCTGGGCTCCCTCAGTACTTCCCTTCCTCCCAGAGAACAGCCTGTGCTGCGGAAAGTGCTGGATCGGCTGAACAAGAGAAAGATGCACACCACCAGGTCTCCTCCAGTAATGATCTTCTTGTTGGCAGCCAGGAAACTCCTCCTGCCTCTAATAGAGCCTTCCTCCCACCATTTCACTCTTTCCCCTTGTCCTCCACCCCCGCCGCCTCCTCATGCCAAGCCCAGAATTGGATGCTGCCTGGTCCCTTGCCAGTTCGTACCAACCTGCTGATGTCCTGTGGTTCCCCCCGCATCCCCCAGCCAGCCCTTTACCCCAATCTGCCTCTCTACCCAGAGGATCGTGAGGGAGACCACCATGTACTGGAAAAACACAAAGACTTTCGGGACAGGTTCAACACACTGGCACATCTTAGAAGGTACCTCAGTCGAGACAGCAGCTAGCGGCATTCTCATGTAGAAGAAATAAGACACAATACAGACTGTAAAATGCTAGATCAAACTAGATCAAAGATAATAAATGGGCACTGTATTTAATGAAAGGTTATCAATAAACAATTGTAAATGATTAAGTGAATGTCAGCATGTTACATGAGGAATATACGTTCTGTATTTTCTTGCATGACTCAAGTTTGACTTCAGGTAAACGTAAACTTATTTTTCATTAATTAGAAATTACAAAAACAATAATAAAAAAATTTCTAAAGTTTTGAGTTATTGTTTTTAACCTAAATCATCTAGAGTCCAACTTCCATATAATAGACATATTTATTATTGAGGACAAATTATATCAATTAGACAAGATTTGGTCCTTTTGAATATAGTGTAAAAATGTAATGACCTACACAATTACATTTATAATGACTACAAGTTTAAAGTCAGCAATTAGAATGCAAGTTAACAAGCATCTTGTGTGATTATGTGGTTCATATATTAAGATAGTATGGTTGACTTATGAGGGATGACAAAGATCTTCAATCAATTTACAAACAACTTAATTTGTTTTGTACAGTGGACAAAACAATATTGCTCTATTAGCCAACTGTCAAGACTAATGCAACAGCCAACCCTTTAAAATGCACTCTGCAAATATAGATGAAATTATTTCATAGTTGCAAATGCAGATGAAAGATATAGATATATGTTTGAACAAGTAGGTATATAAAGTACAGTATGTTTACCGATCAAATAGATCTAGTGGTTTCTTTGGGATGTGTGAAACAACAAAATGAAGTGATCTTTCTGGTGGGTGGTAATCCCCTTTATTCCCACACTGTGAATTCCCTTATTGCAACCACTGCACATTGCTGACAGTTAGACATTAATCAGAGCAATTGGAATTACTTTTCCAATTAGCCTGTATGTGTGTACGTGTGTGTAGGCAACTTCCATTTTTTTTTCTTTTTCAGGTTATTTTTATTTAGGCTACTTTAAACCTGGCTGAAATCTGCTGAAATAAAGTAGTTTCATGTCATTTCTATCTAGTATATGGATGACAATTGTGTTGACCTAATGAATAAACATACATCGTTAAATTATTGATAAGCATGAAAACATGTTGTGATTATTTCTCTCTTTGTAACTTTCAGATACTGAGAAGACATCATACATATTGATGCATTTTGTATGTACAGTATACATGTTTTATTAAATCTACTGTATAAAAAATAATGAAAGGACAATTACATTTTTAAATAACTGTCTTTTACCTTTTTTTTTATATATATCTAAAGACTATTTACAATTCCAAACCAAATGACTTAGTGACACATCTTGTGGAAATTAAATACAAATGTTTGTGTGTTAGCATAGTATAAATAACACATTGGTGTTAACACATTGTTTAGAGGCTTACAATATAGTGATTGATATTATAACCTTGAATATTTATTTCTTCTGTGCAGAACGTTGATCTCACTGAGTCATTTATCAAAAGAATAAAGCCCTAGACCTACAGTGCTGTGGGACAGTATTTGTTACATTTCTGATGATTGGTATTTTTGCAATTGTTTTAGACTGAATATTAGTAAAATTTTTACAAAATACCAATCAACATAAAGGGAACCTGAGTTAAAAAGGTTTATGCCTATTAATTAATGACCAAAGTAATAACACGTAATCCTCTTGTGTGAAAAGGTAATTGTCCCCTAACAATCAGTAAATGTTGTGTCAGTTTTAGTTGCAAGGACTGCAAACAAATGCTTCCTGTAGTAGTTGTTCAGCCTCTCGCATCAGTGTGGAGGAATTTGCCCCACTCTTCCATAAAGAACTGCTTTGACTCAGCAACCTGTGTGGTTTATAGAGAATAAACCGCTTCTTTTAAGTCCTGCTATAACACAGGATTTGGGTCTAGGTCTGAACATTAAATAGGCCATTTATAACTGCTTATTTACATGCTTTAAACCTTGTGATTTTGTCTTGCTTGTCTGTCTGTTTTAGATTGATGTGTTGCTGTATTACCCTCGCTGTGCTTCAAGGTAGTCTGAAATTATCCAGGTCTTAAGGCAGCAGAATGCCTTGAAAATATTACCACCACCATGATAATAATAATAATACATTTTTATTGTAATGGGCTTTTCTTAAACCCAAAGTGCTAAAGTAAGAATAAACAGAAACAAGAAATGCAATACAACAATTAATTCTAGAAAAACAGCCTTAAATAAATGTGTCTTAATCAGCTTTTTAAAGTGATACAGTATACTTAATTCTGTTTTGTATTTTCCTCAGACTCAACAAGACCTATGGCATTAAAATTAACTCATATTTGTTAAAATACCGCCGAAAGCACCTCTCCTGACTTGTCAAGACTGGACGAAAACCTTATGTGGGCAGATAACTGAAAAGTAGAGCTTTTCAGACCACAAGTGTACATTTATATAAATGAAATAGATCTGAGGAAGTTCATGTAAAAAAACATGAATGCAGCAATAGAGAAAATTAGAAAAGAGCATGGTGAAATTGCAACGTTTACTCATTATTCATCATTGCAAAATGTGCACCGGTACGTACTATTCAAAACAAACGACTGTAGAACACAGAATACCTAGAATAGTGTACTTTTAACTGTACAATCGACTTCTTCTCAAATTACAAAATACATTTGATAGATATATTAATACCAGTTCTATGTGACCTCTATTTCAAGTAGGCGAGGATGGCTGGTGAGAGGAAAGTAATTTTAATGTTGTAGTGTGAAGCCCATGGAGTTAAAATTTGACAGCCTTTTCACCTCTCTTAAAACCTGAATCGTTTGAGTCCATCTAATTTTGTCTTCAGACGTTTCACACCTATGTTTCTGTGTGAAAACAACATCATTCAGTTTGAAATTGAGATTCCTATGACCTTCTGCCTGATGCTATGAATGTAAATAGTTTAATGTATAATAACAACTATAACTAAAGCTATATTGTGCAAAAAAACATTAAGAAATATTAATAAGGCCTATGAGGCGTTGTCCTCATGCTAATGTGAGTTGGACATTCATAATTAAAAGTACAGAAAGTAGGCATCCAGTAGGTGGCACTGCCATACACTGCACCAGAGTACAATAAATGAAAAAAAGCAACAAAATCTGTTTTGATGATGTGTCACTAGGGGGAGTAATATACTGGCTTGAATAGAATAAATAATTGGTTTCTCCAAAATGTTCCAGATTACACAGGCTGACCACTCAAATTGGTATTAAATAGTTGGTGTAAAACTAGTACAAAAAAAGATAATGCAATTTGTGAAGAAATATAGCCTGTTCATGTTGGATAATTAACCATAACAGAGCATTGTATCTCAGAAAGTTTGATATATTTTGATTGCCCCAGAAGTTACACCATGAATATAATATCTTATAATGAAGCTATCCAATGTTTTTAGATAATCCAATGTCCAGTATTTACTTCAGTGCCCAAATAAAGATTATGAAAACCCAAGCGTGACAAAGAACCAAAATGTAATGTAACACTGGTATGACTTAATATGGAATAAGGGACCATGAAAACAAAGTGATGTTTAAGGTGCAAGAAAGGGAGAAAAACATATTTTTTTAAGCCAGGTGTCAGTCGATCTAAAGGCTGACAGTCTCCCAGAACTCAAACGCATGTCCCAGATGATGACACAGTAAGCCACCATCACCACACAGACGGGGTCTGAGGGGGATACCAAACACAAAGATAGAAAGAGGGTGGACAGGAAAAACTGACAAACAGACTGACAAATTTTATAGGCGAGAGAGAGAGAGAGCGAGTGAGAGAGAGAGACAAAAGCTTGCTTGATAGGTAACACATTGTTGTGGTAGTTTCTGAAAAGGCCCCTTTACCTTTAATGAACGTCAGGTGAGGTACATTTTAAAGATGAGTATAAAATGTATTAAAATGCTGTCTGTTGATTGCAGAGATTTGATGGGCGTGTGCATGACCTATTAGTTAGGTCAATGAGAAATCATATCAGTGGCAGACTCACTGGAATAGAGTCACCCAGCTTTAAAGGTAGGTCCATTTTCATCAATCTTTCTAAATTATGAGGATGGATAGACAATATCAAAGTAAAAGTCCCCTGCACATATTACATATAAAGAGACCAAGATTTAGGTAAACTGGCAGTAGTTAATTGGTACGTGTAACGTTACCGATGCTCTTCCTTCCAATACTTGTGAACTGATTATTGACTCGCCGCTGTTATGTGTCTCCAGATGGCAATAATTACAATACGCTGTTGAAATTGTGATGAATTTGTCAATCTGAAAACTTATCGGTAATGCATAGTTCTCTGGGTGTCAGATTTTAAGGGTTGTTATCTTAGCAATGTTTTTTTAAACCTCAGTAGATTTTAAATGAGGGGACTTCCCTTTTCAAAATGAAGACGAGAAATTTTATGGAAACAGCTAAGTTGTTTATTTGTCTGACAAATTAACACATTTCATAGAATATTTGTGCAACTTATAAATGCTATTTTTCGCATGTCTTGCACAAGTGTGAATTTTAAGAAACATGATGAAAATGTCTGCATGTCTAGGACCCATCTGATGAATAGCACACTTTTCCAGTGTGTATATGAGTCAACACTTACATTCACACTTTGTTTAGAGATGATACTGTTAACATGAATTTCATTTTTAAATATTAGCCAATAACACCTTGTAGTATTTTTACACTAGGACATGGTGTAAGGTTTAACAATGATATTAAGTAACAATATTTTATAAATGCTTTTCAACACTATATAGTAATCTCCCCAAATTCCTTCATATTCTTTGCCTGGCTACCTAAACCTCACTCTTAGAATACAATTAAAAAAAAGTTAGGTGAAACATCCACAACTTAGTAGTAAGAGCATTTTTATCAATGAATCAATAAATCAGCAAAGTCTGTCCTGGAAAGAGGATCATACAATGAAGATAAATAAAACAGTTTATTAAAAGAGAACAGATAACAGAGGTGGTGGCCATGAAAACAATTGATGTACTCATTAAAAGGAAGGGTTTTGGCTGAGCTCTCAGTGTGTCCCAGATGATTTCTATAATACAAACACATTCTAACAGTTCTGAATGGTCATAGAAATGAATGGGTTAGGACAGCTGCTATAGAACACATGCAGGTGGGTTAGATTGGGCCCAATTGCTGATGACTCATCAATAACAAAATCAACCATAACAGTTCTATACAGATTCAGAACTCCTATGATTTGCTCAGTGGGAGCATGTTTGGGGGGGTATAGATATAATGTGAAGTCTGTTTCTATGACGTTTGTACTACGGTCAAGCTTAATAAATAATAAAATACGAAGAAGAAAAAGAAGAAGATGAAGAAGTAGAAAAAAATTGGGCAGGGAAGTATACTTTGAATATCTCCAGATTTTAGGTGTATTCTCTCCCTTAACCAGGACTCTTTAAAATATGATAAAAACTGCATATTATAGAAAAGTTGAAATTGGAGTCTTACTTATATTGTAAAATATGTGTAGAGTGCATCCGGAAAGTATTCACATCGCTTGACTTTTTCCACATTTTGTGATGTTACACCCTTATTCCAAAATGGAATAAATTCATTATTTCCCTCAAAATTCTACAAAAAATAACCCATAATGACAATGTGAAAATGTGTTTGAAATCTTAGTAAATTTATAAAAAATAAAACAAACATGTCAGTGCATCCTGTTTCCACTGATCATCCTTGAGATGTTTCCACAACCTGATTGGAGTCCACCTGTGGTAAAATTAGTTGATTGGGCATGATTTGGAAAGGTGGACACCTGTCTATATAAGGTCCCACAGTTAACAGTGCATATCAGAGCACAAACCAAGCCATGAAGTCCAAAAAATTGTCTGTAGACCTCCGAGACAGGATTGTATCGAGGCACAGATCTGGGGAAGGGTACAGAAATATCTGCAGCATTGAAGGTCCCAATGAGCACAGTGGCCTCCATCATCTGTAAATGGAAGAAGTTTGAAACCACCAGGACTCTTCCTAGAGCTGGCCGCCTGGCCAAACTGAGCAATCAGGGAGAAGGACCTTAGTAAGGGAGGTAACTAAGAACCCAATGGTCCTGCTGACAGAGCTCCAGCATTTCTCTGTGGACAGAGGAGAACCTTCCAGAAGAACAACCATCTCTGTGGCATTCCACAAATCAGGCCTGTATGGTAGAGTGGCAAGATGTAAGCCATTCCTCAGTAAATGGCATGAGAGCCCACCTGAAGTTTGCCAAAAGACACCTGAAGGACTTTCCGTGCATGAGAAACAAAATTCTCTGGTGTGATGAAACAAAGACTGAACTCTATGGCCTGAATGGCAAGCGTTGTGTCTGGAGGAAACCAGGCATCGCTCGTCACCAGGCCAATCCCCACAGTGAAACATGGTGGTGGCAGCGAGCAGTGAGTGGCCCAGCCAGAGCCCAGACTTAAATCCGATTGAACATCTCTGGAGAGATCTGAAAATGGCCGTGCACCGATGCTCCCCATCCAACCTGATTGAGCTTGAAAGGTTCTGCAAAGAAGATTGGGTGAAAATGTCAAACCCATTACAACTGTCCAACCATGTCATTATGGGTGCAAAAAAAATCTGATTGGACCTATTTGAAAATGTTTACATTATTTATCTTTCATTACATTAATAAAAACAAACAATACAGAAATCTACTTGGGGAAAAGCATAAACCATCATAATAATGGGTTTGGTTCTGATGGAATGTAGGCTGTCCTAGAAGAGTAAAACTGACACAATCACACATATTCAATAACAATAGAATTGCTCCACTAATCAATTACCACTAGGTAAACCTGGCTAGTACTATATATACTATATAGAGAACAAACATGTATAATTGAATTACATAAAGACAGCGACATTTGTTTTTTTCTGTTATTCCTAGTGGAAAAGCCACAGCACACTATACTGGTTAAGTTATTCAGGCCCTACAGGAAGCTTGAAAATAGTATAAACAAAAAATCTATAATGCATGTAGTTATTCTGTTGCCTAGCTGATAAAAAATACATTAATAAAGGTGTAAGAAAAATACCATAAACATTGAAATGTAAAATAAATATTCATAAAGGCAAATAATTTGCCAGGAATGCTTACGATACATTTCTAAATTATTTTGTGTTATTGTTCAATAAACGTATGCATTAACTGAAAAGTATACTTGTGGTAGTCAGTATTCCCTAAAGAATTTAATAGAGACTGGACCTGAATTTTCTATTATTTATTCCATGACAGTTTGCTGAAAACATAAACAGCAAATGTCAGGAGGTTAACCAATGGTTTCCTACTAGGCAGTAGGGAGGGTGTTTAGGTACATCACAAAAACAAGGAGGAAACCAACTGGCGCTGCCATCGCTGTAAAAACAGATAGGTAGAAAAAGAAGAAGTTTCAGAGTTTCTTACTAAAAAGCACTTTCTATAATTAGTGTGTCAATAAGTAGCAGGTGCAAAACTCTAGAATTGAGGGTCTCTGGAGAGGACTGTTCAGGAAGCAGAGTGTCTCTCTCTGCTGCTACTACACACACTTACTGTAGTGTCAAGCCTCACTAGCCCGTAACACTGCACACAGCACTGATATCCTCTGGCTAGTTCTCAGGTCTTGAACTGTGACAAAGGTCCTCATATTCAACATTGAGGGAGACTCATCCGGTTCACATCGATAGGACACTGCTATTTCAACAGAGCTTTAACTGTACTGAGCACCACACTTTGAACGTACACATAGTAATACTGTGCTATAGCTATGACAATGATGTTTAATTGGTCGGTGAATGTTTTTGAAAGGATTTAATTGATTTAGTTGTCAGCTGAACACAAGTTCCAACAAACAAAAATTCACTTTGCTTTTAAATTTACAAAATAAATCAATTTGTGGCTTCTAGCTATCAATTGAATAAGAAGTGGTGCAGTAAAACAATAATGCTATATAATTATAGCTAGTTGTACAACAATGTAAAGAACAGGAAACGGTGGTTTGCCCACAAGCCTTGGGCAGAGGTCCAGCTATAGGTATGGCAGTACAGTGGGAAGTGTATTTCTAACCTCTATGTATACCTACCCCACCACAGGGCAGAGCTTGACTCTCTCATCTCAGTCTCTGGCTTATTGTTTTTGGCCTTCACTTTGAATGGTACATCAAAACAAGTTAGTCTGCTGTGAACATCACGAAGAGGTCCAACTTTTATTTTCTGGGGATTTGTAAATGCAGCATTTACATTTTAGGCTTATTTTCAATATGGTTTAAAATAAAAATCTTTGTATTATATTACGTGATTTTTGACAAGTTAAAAATCGACTTCATTAATCTAGGCACAGAACTGTCGCACTGTCCCAGAGTGAGATAGCGTGGCAGTTGGACTGAGATATGGACTCCATCCATCCATCCATCCATTTTCGTCCGCTTATCCGAGATCGGGTCGCGGGGGCAGCAGCTCCAGCAGGGGACCCCAAACGTCCTTTTCCCGAGCCACATTAACCAGCTCCGACTGGGGGATCCCGAGGCGTTCCCAGGCCAGGTTGGAGATATAATCCCGCCACCTAGTCCTGGGTCTTCCCCGAGGCCTCCTCCC
>JACXGM010025239.1:0-15393 GCA_016801145.1 Umbra pygmaea | reverse complement strand
GTATGGAATGTTCTCGCATAAATCCGCTAAACGAAATGTACCGGAGCAACGTAATTCAAGTACAAATATAGCCTAATAACAAAATGTGCAGTTCAAACGTAAAAACACCCTAAATAGGTTGGCATAGAACGTAATTTAGGTTTTCAAAATAGTTTCCTGAGAACGTAATTTGGGAGAAATTCTGAGATTTACGGTTGTAGAAATTACCCAAATGGCCCTGATCAAAAGTTTACATACCCTTGAATGTTTGGCCTTGTTAGACACACAAGGTGACACACAGATTGAAATTACAATTAAAGGTTATTTTCTCACAACTGTGGCATTTTAAATTGCAATTATGTCTGTGTAGAAATAGTCAATGACTTTGTTAGCTCTCACACGAGGAGCAAAAAAGAACTGTCAAAAAACCTTGGTAATAAGGTAGTGGAACTGCATAAATTTGGAAAAGGATATAAGAAGATATTCAAAGCCTTGAAAATGCCAGTCAGTACTGTTCAATCACTTATTAAAAAGGGGAAGATTCAAGGAACTTTTGGAACCAATTTGCATTCTTCTGCATGAAAGCTGCGCATGGGACAATCATGGATGTTCCAGCATGACAATGACCCAAAGCACAAGGCCAAGTTGACCCTCCAGTGGTTACGGCAGGAAAAGGTGAAGGTTCTGGAGTGGCCATGACAATCACAAATGACTGCACGCTGTCATGGATGCGAAAGGGGGCAATACAACATATTGAGAACTGAGGATATGCAGACTTCTGAACAGGGGTGATTTCATTATTTTCTTTGTTGTCATGTTTTGTTTTATGATTGTGTCATTCTGTTATGACCTACAGTTGAAAATAGATTCCATGAGAAATAAACAAAAATAGTTTTGCCTGCTCACTCATGTTTTCTTTAAAAATGTTACATCTATTACCAATTTTCCAGGGGTATGCAAACGTTTGAACACATCTGTAGTACAAACATTTTTACATCACCAGTCATGATACAGACTTATACAGATAATTCAACCCAGACATAAAAATCAGTACATTTGGGTAAAACCTCTGGTCTGTTAGTCAGTATAATGGTGTTGTTTCACAATTATTAGGTTGCTTCTGGTCCATCTGTGGAATTAGAAAATCTTGTTGTAATGCATCATCATGCATCAAGTCCAGTGATGGGAATAACGGCGTTATAAATAAACGGCGTTACTAATGGCGTTACGTTTTTCAGTAATGAGTAATCAAATGAATTACTGTTTCCTCTGTTACAACGCCGTTACCGTTACTGCTAATACAATTGCGGCGTTACTTTAATTGAGCTCAATGAAGCAGTTTTCATCTATTTCTCTCTGCAGGAACTGCAAAGTTTTTCTCTGGTGTGTATGTTTGAGTGTGTGTATGTCGGGGAGTGGTAGACAACCACAACTGATGATGATTGGCTTAGAGTACATTTTCTTTCGTTTGCCAACCAACCAGAGGCAGAGTAGGGCGGGTGTTCACTTATCACTTCACACACACGCACAAACACAGTCGCGCACACACACAGAAACCAGGAGTCAGAGCAATGGCAAGTCCAAAGTGTTCAAAGGTAGCTTTCACGAACTGTAAGTATAATAAGCACTACTTTTCCCTCGTTGAGGTGAAAGGCAAGAATGTTTATGTAACGTGCAACTTGTGCACATGAAGAAAGACACTCTCCACGTCGGTGGCAAGTAATTTGAATCTAATGAAGCACCTCACATCGTCACATGCCGCCACAAACTAGTGGCCAAGAATACAGCTGATAACTTGAGCTCCACTACCAAAGGAGATGGAGCCACGACATCAAAGAAACTTAAACTAGATTTTTCTCCACCACCGCAAACTCTTGTAACTCAGACTAATAATTGATTCTATTTAGTGTTCATTTCATTCATTTAACTTATTTAATATTTGTGTCTTCCAAGTTATTTGACATACTTTATTTTTTTAAATAACGCAATAGTTCCTTTCCCTGGTAATTAGTTACTTTTATAATGATGTAACTCAGTTACTAACTCAGTTACTCTTTGTGAGAAGTAACTAGTAACTATAACTAATTACTTTTTTTAAGTAATGTGACCAACACTGATCAAGTCTTGGGAATGGAGATTGGAGATAACACACTATCACAATTCATAATGTTTTTAAAACAATTACCTGTACTCCAGGTCGCTAAATCAGCCAGTAGATGGCAATACTATACTTGTCTAGAACACATCTATCAATCTATATCGTTATGACAATGTATATACTTGTTTAATATTTTCAAAACGATGCACTTCTTCATCAGGTTAATATACTTTTTACTCCAACTACCAAGATGAAAAGTAGTTTGAGCTTCCCACTCCTTTATGATAGAGACTATTTGCATACTATATACTACATACTACAAGTATGTACTGCGCTGGTGGTGGTAAAGTACATACTATTAAGTATATAGTAAGCAACTATGCCAGCATTGGGACATAATAGCATGTTATAACATTGCATCTGAAATTACACCACTTCAACACATATTATATCCTGCAAAATTTTAATATTAAACATTTTGCCAAACTCGCTGACTGAGTTTTTACCAACTACTGACTAACCTGAAATGTCTATCCTGGTGGTAAACTAAGTTGCACGTTGTCGGAGATCTGTCAATCACAGGTCTATAGTGAGGAGCTCTGCTGATTTTCTTCAATAATAATGATGGATTTCTTAACAAGCCAACCATTAAATAAATGTTTAAAACGTTAAAATTGACTACTAATGAACATTTTAATTTTTTTTAATTTTACATATCCCAAAAATTAAGTCTTTCCTTAGCAACCGTATAGCAACCGTATAGCAACCGTTGGCCCTATCTTGCACATGGCGCAATGCAGCGAAATGCAGCGAAATGCAGCGCAATGCAGCGCAATACTGCGCTTAGATCATTAAAATAGGGCCCCATATGTTTCTCCTTGCTTCAAGTCCAGTGTAACAAGAGGTTAACTTTGGGGTATGATATTTTGGCAGAATTTGACAATGCAGGGTGATCCTTAAGAGGTAAAAGTATAAAGTCTGTGTTAGGCAGTATTAGCTTTTTAACTCGGCATTAACTCTTTTGAATTCGGTGTTCACTTTATTGACTTGGCGTCTGCTATTTTCCTTGGATAGAACGCATTGTGGGCTAAAATACCTAAAAAAGCATGCAAGGTTGCATATGTCAATAATCCCCCAGATGAAGTAGACCACCCGGGGACTTTTGACATAAAAGGTTTTGTGTATTATAGTTTAGGACAATTAGTTTACCACCCGCTGGAAAGAAGCATTATAGTTGCACTCACCTTGAACAAGGCTAAGCCTTAAACTGACCCCTCCAGCCTCCACTCCTCAGCCCTCGATTTGCACGTTCACACGTCCCTCTGCCCATTTCACAAGTGTCCCAAAGCTGAGGGAGCGAATATTATCAAGGGTGTAGGGGCTAACTAGACTCTCCGATACCCACTTCCAGTGTGCACCGATACATATATATGTTTAAAATAAAATGTTAAATGGTTAATTATAGTATTCATCTTTAAAGAGAGCAATGATTTGAAAATTAGAAATCCATTCTTTTTTTATGATTTAACAGTAGAACATGAATTGCACCATTCAAGTTAGGAGTATGTCCCAAAGACAGTATATGAATGGACCAACAGACGCCATTCATTCCATGGAGATTGAGTGAAGCCAATTAGAAGCACTTTTCGGGGATAGCTCAGCGTACTGTGTAGCCTCCAGCTGAACGTGATAACGTAGATGTGATGTGAGCAACGTCTCTGAAAGTTGTAATTCTTATCTTAGCAGTGCCAAGAGATCTGTATCATTCCGAATCTTGCCTCTTGCAGAGATAGGAGAGCGTGAGTATGAGTTGTCCATGAGTATAGGAGAAGTAGCAACTTTTGGTAAATATTCAGATTAATTATTTTGTCATTTTGACTGTATGCCACTTCCCCCGATTGCCTGCAAGCTTCCCCTGGACTATACGGTAATTTCTCTACTGTGCGACTGTAACGTTTGCCCTGCCTGCCCATGCCAGATGACCCTTTTTCAGACCCTTGGGCTGTTTATTGTGTTGTTGTAGATGTGTGTCTTGGTGTTTGATTGATCCTTATTCCTGGTTTTATGTGTTGTGCAGTATTTCCTGGTATATGGTGTTATTTGTAGTCCCTTCATGTACTCCTAGTTGAGTTCTTGTGTCCATCCCAGGTTTTTAGTTTTTGCCTGTAGTGTTTTGACAATATATGGTCCTTCCTGTGTTTAGTTTAGTTCCTGTTCCCATGATTCCTCAGGTGTCCTTGTTATCCAATCCCTGTTGTTTATTTTGTTCACAGCGGCACTGTCTTAGTCATCACTCCCCTAGTTTAGTTGTGTCTGTCAGAGTTAGGGTGCTGGTCATTAAGGATTGTCGTTTTGTGTTCTTGCCTGTTACCAGCATCTTATCTTGTGAGTAAAATGATCTTCTTCATAGTATTCCTTTGGTTCTAGTCTGCCTTGTGTTCAAGTTTTCCAAATCTACAATTCCTCAGTTCCTTTTGTTAATTGTATAGTCCCTAGGGTTTTGTCGTTTTCAGTTTGCATTATATATATATATATATAAATATATATATATATATATCAGCCGCGGTCGGTGGATCTTAATTGGGGAGGACGGGCTCGTATTACGCTCGGAACCGGAGTGAATGGAATGGTGCGCAACGAACAAAACCAATTGTTTTTTTGATTTGCACACATTCCATTCACTCCGGTTCTGAGCGTAATACGAGCCCGTCCTCTAATATATATATATTTCGTTATCTCCTGCGGGATAGTTTTGTTTTGAAGAATAAATTCTAAGATCATTTTTATACTTTGTGGATGAGTCCTGATTCACTATCACTGAGTATATATATATATAGTTGCGAGGGGTTGACACAATAGTGAGCAAAATTGGCTGCTACTAGGCCAAAATGTGAGATTCAAGGTAATGGAGCTTTTTATACATTGTCCTGTTTCTTTAGAAATAAACAATGGAAAAATAGAGTCTTTAAATGCTTTGAATGTAAATTTATTCACTGTTAAAGTGACCCCTAAAATTAATGGAATGCTAACGTAAGGTGATATCGAGGTATCATCAGAATCCACCCAGGGCTGCTTCAACTTCCGGGTCTAAGCCTACCCCCTTGGGTATGTCCCGAAACCCCTAGCTACCCTGAGTTGTCATCAACAAGTGACCACGGAGGGCACTCTGAGCGAGGGGATAGGCTGTAGGTTTATGTTTTCAATCTCCTTCCTTTGCTAAAGTGTTGGAATAGCAACCAGATACAATATTACAACTACACGTATACTGAAAGTATTTCACATGTTCATTATCTACCTAGCCACTGGAACTGACGTAAAAATGTATATTATATTATATAATATTTAGCGAGTGGTTATGATTACAATTACTATACTTTGTATCATACCTCTATTTTGAATGAACATGCATACAGTATGTTACAATGAGCTGAATATGTTGGGACAAATGTGGAGAAATATTGCCTTCATCTTGTTGATGAACTCAAAGCCTGTTAATGTGTGAACCTGTAAGCCACGTAAGCCACATTAGGAGCTAATTAGCATTCCAATTTTGGGATAATTACATGAATAGTTATTGATAAATCTCACCTTGTCCTAGAGATATTTACTGTTATAAAAACACAGAGTCAGTGAAAGCTTACACAAAAAGAGATATATAACTCACCTATGGAAGAAATGAATGGTGTAAAAGGCAAAGAACTACATTCAGGTTTTGCCACTAGGTTTTATGGGGGACACTTCACTGTGACATTCCGTTTTCCACACAGAAGGAATAATGGAGAATTGTTTTGCTGGACCCTGGTGGGGGGATTCCAGTAAACTAAAACTTTTATACCACCCAGCAGTTAGACACAAGCAGCAGCTTCTAGATACATTCCTGTAGGCACTTTGAAACAACAAGACTCACTTTCAACCCTGTTAGGTTTAGGAACAACACATTTCCATGGTTAGCGAGGTGAGCAATGGTGTAGGAATATCATGTCCTTATAATACAATACTATATATTCTTCAAAAGACCTCATTTCAACATACATTAGAGCTTAAAATTTGAGGCATTGCATGGTTGACAGATTCTAATTAATTCCAAGAACAACAAAGGGCTACAGGATGTGCTACATTAACGATGGCAGCTCGTGCTTACGTGCCTCACAAGTGGGGCAAACCATTCCTGGTAGACTGGCTTCTATGTGTTTGTGTCTGTGTCAGTCACCCTCCACTGATCTCACTCAACAGAAACTTGTGATAAGGGTTATCTCTGATGCCTAACGAGTTTGCCCAGCAGGCCACTCCATCTCCTAGTGGGCAGAGCAGAGAAGTGTTCAGCGTACATAGTGCAGAGCGGTGAGCTAAGCTCCCTAAGGTGACCCGTGCTCAACTTGCATGCTGTTCATGCTACACTGCATTAGAACTTTATCTTCTGTCGGAAATGGGACTGACCCCTGCAGCCACATCTCTTTTATATGGGCCTATTTTTTGTTTCTCCCCCTCTGTGAATCTGTGAATTATACTGCCAAATGAGGCTGCCAATGCCAGAGAAAGATGTTTGGGAGGTTTGGCATGGAGAGGTGTTTGCTCCTAGCCTGACTGGTGCAACCCACCTGACTACACATCATGACTCAGTGGTCTGGAAAGGGGGCTGCGAAAAGTTAAATATTCACACAAATATGTGGCTACTGTTGCCAAACATTGTTGTCTAAGCCTACATTGCTATTTTGTGTTTAATGTAAATATCTGAAGTAAAAAACCTACCAAAAATGTCAGGCTAAAGTTTGCACAGTGAATTGCTACAGTAGCCAAGGCGTGTATGTGAAGAGCTAGCTTTATCAAAATAAATGAAGTATTAAATACCACGATTTAGAAAGGAACCGTGGTTCAACTGTGGAAACACCTACTGTAGAATTCTAGATTAAACGAGTGAATCCCAGGATGAAAGGCAGTTGGTTAAAAAGAACATGAATGAAAATAAAATTAAAATAAAACTATTAGGAATATTAGACTGATGAGAGTATGGAGCAGTGGAGGTCACACCGAGAGATAATTATAATAAATATGTTATTATTTTAAATGACAAAGCAAATAATAGTACAGTAACCAACTTTTCAGTGTCATGGGGGGTCAACGTCATGGGGAATTTAGATTCATTACCATTTTCTTGCAACTACATACACCAGGTTATATGATGTACAAAGAGATAGTGGATAGAATTAGCAGAATATTTTGTCATCCAAAATGCTGTGAAGTTTTGGTTCCACATCAGAAAGAATGAGAAATGGTAACAGTGCGTGTTTCTGTACTTATGTGTTAAATGACATTATTTGAGAGTAGTGTGTGGGCTTCATTACGGACCTACAAAAAAGAGAATATTAACTGAGACCAATCCAAAACTATATTGAAAAAAATCTACTATTGAAATCTGTCAATGGAGGTGGCAGCTAAGGATATGCAACATTAAGTTAATGTGCAAAAAGGTCTCAAAGAAAAAGGAAAGATAGACCAATGATCAAGGCACATGTTTCTTTTGGTAGCAAATTGGGTCATCATGCACGGTGTAAAGACACTGATTGCCAGAGCTGTATTAACAAGGAAACCATTAATTGGGCATGTAGAAACATACAGTATAAATTAGAGGGGTGTTAAAGTCAGAGAACAGGAATGGCACTTTCAAATACAAGATAAATAGAAATGTTAATTCTGTTAAGCAGGAAAGGATCAACGTGATTCTCCAAATGAAGTAGTATGAGAGACATTACAGCAAAGCTTGATATTAAGCCAGAGTACAAACCATATTACTGGAGGTGAGTCCTGCTACACAGGTTATCACACCAATGGTCAATGTTAATCTGGAAGGTAGTGAAGAATAGCAAACTGGAGTCAGTTAACGTGTGAATGGATGACACACAGTACCTGTCCTCAATACAGATGAGTCAGTCAGAATACGTGGAGATTTCAAAGTGACAGTAAACCCTGTGTTGTCAGTATACACTACCGCATATTGATGATATGCTTGCTGGCCTTGAAAGGTTAAAAAGTTCAGCAAAATAAAAAGTATAGTGAGATATTACAACACACACAGGGCTGTGCAGGTACTATCATTGTCCATTGGTGTCAATTCAGTGTCAGTATTGTTACAGAGGGCAATGGACCAAACGTTGATAGGCATTCAAAATGACTTCGATGATATCATGGTTACGGGGAACAATTGAAACAGAAACTCCAGAACGTGGATATGCCCTTACCAGACTATAGACTCTGAGTTTGCAAAGGCAACTTGAGAATTAGGATAGCGATTAAATTGCCTCAAAAACCAATGGTTTTACATTTTGTAGAAAATAGAAGGCCAACTAGTGACTTTCAGAGGGGACCACAGGGCATAGTGGGCTAAGTTGCTGCATTTCAGGACAGTCTACATCAAAATTGTCATGTGTTCGAGCCTGACCATGCATTCTGACTTTCCCCGGGCCTCCTGCACAAGGCAGCACAAAATTGGCATAGCGCTGCCTGGGATTGGGTTAGATAAATCAGATTCTCTCTATCCTACCACGTCGCTCTCCAGCGACTTTTGTGTTTAGATTGGGCGCCTGTAAATTCAATGGCGGAAGTAGTCGGTGAAGGTATTCATCCCGAGCATGATCCGAATAAAGGCGTCTGTGTTGGGTGAACAGACAAATGGTTGGATGAACCATGTGTGCTCCCCTCGTCATCCCACAGATCTGTACAAGGAGTTGCGCAACAGCCGACAAGGCAGGATTAGAGAGGGAATTGGGAAGGGCGTTAAATCTGGAAAAAATCACAAAATAAATAGTAACTTTCAAAACTTTTAGGACAATTATAAAATATACTTTTTACTGCCTCTAGAGCAATGATGTGTTTACTACAGGGCACATCGTCAAGAAGAGCAGTCTCCATAAACTGTAACAAATTATTCACACACTTAGTAAATATTAACCCCCAAAAGTATAATTTCTACATACAAATGCAGGTTCCTGGATTTACTTGAAATTGAATGCCTTTCATAATGTTTACGTGTTTGAACGCCATGATTTATCAAAACAAATCTATTCAATAGATACAGCTAAATCAGATTATTTGTAAATATATTCAACATAACTTTTTTTTAAGATATACCAAAAGATTGCCGTTACCCTGTTTTTAGTAGCCTGGCTCCGCCCTCCTACGTACTTCATTTTCCTTCAGTACTATGTCTAGGATTGTGTCATGTTCTTGGGTTTTCTCCAAACAATTTTTTACCGGTCCAATCAGCGAACAGAGGGAGTGGCTGAGAACGATGACGTTGATGTCCTGCGCTAGTTTGAGTTGTAGTACGTCACGACCAAATGTAACAATTGGTTAAGGCAGATCCAGAGTGACTCTGGGCAGATCCAATAGTTTTAAATTTCAACAAAGTACCCACCTTCAAGGAAGTTAACACTTGTCAATGGAGAGTGGCCAGACTCTCTGTACAAATGAAATGTACGTACGAGAGTCTGGTAGGACCAGGCTATGTTTTTAGAGGAATATAGATAGAAATTTGTAGATGTTTTAGGTGATTTCACACAATGTTCTACAATGTATGCTTGTCCCAATAAAAGAGTGGATTTACATATGTCGTATTTCACATAGCTCCAGAAACAGATTTATTGCCAAGTAACTTTTACCAAACAAGGACTTTTTTCTATCGGTCTATTGGTGCATGTGTTTTTTTGTACATAAATCACAGAAATGTAAACATTTTATGGCAGGATATGAGCAGAATGTGAACAGGAAATTTACAGTATATGAACAGGTATATCTATATCTACAGTTTAAGAAAAGAACAACATTTTATGAACAGTTCAACTACTATAATATACTTAAATGTACAGTATAATATAAAATACAGGTCCTTCTCAAGAAATTAGCATATTGTGATCAAGTTCATTATTTTCCATAATGTAATGATAAAGATTAAACTTTCATATATTTTAGATTCATTGCACACCAACTGAAATATTTCAGGTCATTTATTGTTTTTATACTGATGATTTTGGCATACAGCTCAAAGAATTAACATATTTCATCTGACCAATAAAAGAAGTGTATGTAATACAAAAAAATAAAAAGTCAACCTTCAAATAATTATGTTCAGTTATGCACTCAATACTTGGTCGGGAATCCTTTTGCAGAAATGACTGCTTCAATGCGGCGTGGCATGGAGGCAATCAGCCTGTGGCACTGCTGAGGTGTGATGGAGACCCAGGATGCTTCGATAGCGGCCTTAAGCTCATCCAGAGTGTTGGGACTTGCGTCTCTCAACTTCCTCTTCACAATATCCCACAGATTCTCTATGGGGTTCAGGTCAGGAGAGTTGGCAGGCCAATTGAGCACAGTAATACCATGGTCAGTAAACCATTTACCAGTGGTTTTGGCACTGAGAGCAAGTGCCAGGTCGTGCTGAAAAATGAAATCTTCATCTCCATGAAGCTTTTCAGCAGATGGAAGCATGAAATGCTCCAAAATCTCCTGATAGCTAGCTGCATTGACCCTGTCCTTGATAAAACACAGTGGACCAACACCAGCAGCTGACATGGCACCCTAGACCATCACTGACTGTGGGTACTTGACACTGGACTTTAGGCATTTTGGCATTTCCTTCTCCCCAGTCTTCCTCCAGACTCTGGCACCTTACATTTCGAATGACATGCAAAATTTGTTGTTGTTTTGTTGTGCTGCTTCTCTGTAGCCCAGGTCAGGCGCTTCTGCGGCTGTTTCTGGTTCAAAAGTGGCTTGACCTGGGGAATGCGGCACCTGTAGCCCATTTCCTACACACGCCTGTGCACGGTGGCTCTGGATGTTTGTACTCCAGACTCAGACCACTGCTTCCGCAGGTCATCCAAGGTCTGGAATCGGTCCTTCTCCACAATCTTCCTCAGGGTCCGGTCACCTCTTGTCATTGTGCAGCGTTTTTTGCCACACTTTTTCCTTCCCACAGACTTCCCACTGAGTTGCCTTGATACAGCACTCTGGGAACAGCCTATTTGTTCAGAAATTTCTTTCTGTCTTACCCTCTTGCTTGAGGGTGTCAATGATGGCCTTCTGGACAGCAGTCAGGTCGGCAGTCTTACCCATGATTGCGGTTTTGAGTAATGAAACAGGCTGGGAGTTTTTAAAAGCCTCAGGAATCTTTTGCAGGTGTTTAGAGTTAATTATTTGATTCAGATGATTAGGTTAATAGCTCATTTAGAGACCCTTTTCATGATATGCTAATTCTTTGAGATAGGAATTTTGGGTTTTCATGAGCTGTATGCCAAAATCATCAGTATTGCAATAATAAATGACCTGAAATATTTCAGTTGGTATGCAATGAATCTAAAATATATGAAAGTTTAATTTTTATCATTACATTATGGAAAATAATGAACTTTATCACAATATGCAATTTTCTTGAGAAGGACCTGTATAGGCCTATATAGTATAAGAACTGTAGAATGTATGAACTATACTGTAATGTAACAATATAATCTAAACAACAGTTAAATGTAAAACAGATTTTAACTTTTAGGGTGCAGAATATGAGATTAGATAATACTTTATTGTCTGTTACACAAAGGTTACAGAAAATTTTCTTTGACAAGGCTCCAGTGACAAAGAGACGTTCACACAGCCATAAAAACAAGACAGGGGCATTGGGGTATCAGCTGACGAGTCGAATATGAACGGTATATCTACAGTATCTGTTCAGCAGAGTCAGTTTGGTTTCAGGTCATGTTCATAAGGCCTACTGCTGTAGAGAAGGAACTGTTCTTGTGGTTAGAGGTCTTGGTCTTGATAGACCTCAGCCTTCTGCATGAGGGATGAGTAGTGCATTTCCTGGGTGAGAGGGATCGGCCACAATCTTTGCTGCTCTCTTCCAAGATCTGGAGGTGTTTAAGTCTTGAAATGGAGGCAGATTGCAGCCAATCACCTTACTCAGCAGAGTGAATGATGCATTGTAGCCTGCCCTTGTCCTTGGCGGAGGCTGCAGGGTACCAGACGGTGATGGAAGAGGTCAAGATGGACTCTACGATGGCAGTGTAGAAGTGCACCATCATAGTCCTTGGCAAATTAAACTTCTTCAGCTACCACAGGTACATCCTCTGTTGTGCTTGTTTGTGATGGAGCTGATGTTCAGCTCCCACTTGACATCCCGGGCAATAGTGGTACCCAGGAAGTGAAAGGACTCCACAGAGTTGATTGAGGAGCCACACAGGGCAATGGGGGAAAGGCAGCTTGGCTTCTCCTGAAGTCCACTACCAACTCCACTGTCTTTAGGGCTTTGAGCTCCAGATTGTTCTGGTTGCACCAGGACACCAGATGGTCAATCTCCAACCTGTAGGCAGACTCGTCTCCATTTGAAATGAATCCGATGAGGGTGGTGTCATCTGCAAACTTTAGGAGCTTGACCGAGTTGTGACTGGGTGTGCAGCTGTTGGTGTACAGGGAGAAGAGTAGGGGTGATAGGATGCAGCCTTTAGTGAAACTGGTAGTCAGGGGGTCAGAGATGTTTCCCCAGCCTCACGTGCTCCCTCCTGTTGGACAAGAACACTGTGATCCACCTACAGTATATGTCGATTCAGTCACTCCCATGGGTGAGCTTATCCTGGAGCAGGGCCAGAATAATGGTGTTGAATGCAGAGTTGAAGTCCACAAACAGGATTGTGGGGTAGGTTTCAGGGGAGTCTAGGTGCTAGAGGATGATTGTTGTGCCAAAATAGATTAATCAGACAAATTTACATTCCATTATGAAACAATCGATTTCCATCATTACGCATTTAAATTGTAGAAGCAAAGCAGCACATTTTGTTGTATGCAGTTTGGCCTCTGCTGTAGGATGGTTAACTTTGCACTATCCTACTGTTTACCTGATGAAACTGACAGTGTATCTTCATGCATATTAAAATGTAGAACATAAATATAATTAAAACAATTAAGTTGGACTAAAGATATTTTTGGGATTCTGTAACTTGCTTTTACTTAAAGGAGAACAATTACAGAATTATATAATTTTTCTAGGTTCCTAAAACAGTTAAATAAATACTTAATCTGGTAGCTCTTTCAAATATGTAGAGCATGGTTGAGCTATAGCCAGTGCTACAGCACAAGGTTATATGGGTCTGTGCAGATGAATGCGATTGATACTACTTTAAATAATAACGATACTACTCGTGAATTAAGGATCATGTGTGTGAAAACAGTTTTTTTCACAAAGACAATGTCACAGTCTACCCCCTCAGGGTAGCTAAAATGATGAAGTTTCTCCTCTGTGTCTATTGTTATTGTCATTTTGTAGTTCTGGCTTTTGTATCCACATGACCTGTACCATGTGATTTACTCAGCCTATAGATGGCCAGTGTGTGTCATTATCATTGCACTGCCATTTCTGTTTAACCCTCATCCACTTAGTATTTAAACCCCTGTGTTAGTGTCATTACCTGTTGGTCATTGTTTCATGGAAGTGTGTGAATGTCAGTGTGTTAGATTTCATTATCCATTTTTGCCCATTGTGGCTGATTTACTATGTATAGTGTGTTTTCATGAATAAAACACAGTTTATTTTCCTGCATTGCTTTCATGTTTGTCTTCTCTCCTGTACAACCACAAACCCCAAAAATTACATAACATTTACATTTTGTATGATGAAAGTCAGTAGCATGGTTTAAAACGTACAAATTCTCAAGGAGGAAATTTAAGCTTGCCCGCTTCTGCCTGTGTGGGTGCATTTTAGTTGTAGAAAATAAAATGAAGACTTATTTTTTATAACTTCACACATTGCTGTTGTCACGATGTGTTAGTGTGGTGAAGGAGCCCAATGTGGGAAGAAGATAGTAGTTGCTCGTATTTATTGTACAGTCCGGGAAACATACATTCACATAATGAAGTTGCAGGCGAACAAGAGAAGCAAGTGCATAACGGATATACCTACATAGCTTCTTATGGTCTCACAGTTTTCAGGCATTAAACACTGAAAACAATATGTAGAACGGACTATAAACTCAAACAGATACCACACTCTTTTTACAACCTAGTAACAGTTGCAGGTGAACAAGTAAATATTAAGGTACAAACAATACCGCATATATTACAATGCTCTCACAGCGGCAATGGATGCTGATAGCTAATTTGTAAGTAAAGAGTGTACGCATAAACTTCCAAACTTCCACAACATATTTGTCACAAATTACATATTGAAGTGTAGCTCCCAGACAGCCTTCCACACAACGAACAGATACTCATATAAGATAGAATAACAGTCAAATACTAAAGAAACGCATAACAGTATACAATGCCCAACACATTTCTCTAGTTTGGCCACCATATAAATAGGAAGACTACATGACTAATAGAACACAGCTGATTGTAATCATTAATCACCAGATCTACAAGATACCTAACTAAACCCTATCCCAGCAATGGCCAAACTAGAGAGAGGTGTCACTGGAACTTAAAGGAACATACACATAAAATGACAACTAAAGACTACATGCAAAGCACTGAAAATATAACTCAACGAAACACATATATATATACAGGTCCATCTCAAGATATTAGCAAATTGTGATAAAGTTTATTATTTTCCATAATGTAATGATAAAAATTAAACTTCCATATATTTTAGATTCATTGCACACCAACTGAAATATTTCAGGTCATTTATTGTTTTAATACTGATGATTTGGGCATACAGCTCATGAAAACCCAATCTTCCTCCCAGTCTGTCCCAGTCTCCCCAGTCTTCCTTCAGACTCTGGCACCTTGATTTCCGAATGACATACAAAATTTTCTGTTTTGTTGTGCTACTTCTCTGTAGCCCAGGTCAGGCGCTTCTGCGGCTGTTTCTGGTTCAAAAGTGGCTTGACCTGGGGAATGCGGCATCTGTAGCCCATTTCCTGCACACGCCTGTGCACGGTGGCTCTGGATATTTGTACTCCAGACTCAGTCCACTGCTTCCGCAGGTCATCCAAGGTCTGGAATCGGTCCTTCTCCACAATCTTCCTCAGGGTCCGGTCACCTCTTGTCGTTGTGCAGCGTTTTTTGCCACACTTTTTCCTTCCCACAGACTTCCCACTGAGTTGCCTTGATACAGCACTCTGGGAACAGCCTATTTTTCAGAAATTTCTTTCTGTGTCTTACCCTCTTGCTTGAGGGTGTCAATGATGGCCTTCTGGACAGCAGTCAGGTCGGCAGTCTTACCCATGATTGCGGTTTTGAGTAATGAAACAGGCTGGGAGTTTTTAAAAGCCTCAGGAATCTTTTGCAGGTGTTTAGAGTTAATTAGTTGATTCAGATGATTAGGTTAATAG
>JACXGM010025238.1:0-15393 GCA_016801145.1 Umbra pygmaea | reverse complement strand
GGTTACACTTTATTTGGAGAGTCTGACATTCCATCTGTATGTGCTCTACAGATAGTTTGTTGATGATATGACTATCAACAAACTATCAACAAACCATCTGTTGATAAGCAACTAATTGTGTATTTTAAGGGTAGGGGTAAGTTTAGAATATGTTTTAGGGTAATGGTTAAGGTTAGGTTTAACATAAGGGGGATGGTTAAGGTTAGGATTAGGGTTAGGGTTAGTAGATAGTTTGTTAAAATGTTGTTGACAGTATGCAGATAATATGTAGAGCATCTAGAAATGGACTCTCAAAATAAAGTGTTACCGGATTTTCAACCATATATTGACAATTATTACTTTATTCCACATTATGTTAAACTGTTCAATGTTTTTTGGTGCCTGAAAATGGGGGACCATGTACAAAAGATGCTGTCATTTCTGAATGGTTCATCCGATATATATGACTATACCCTCAAATGAAAGCTGTCAGTCAGCACTTCAACCATTGACTCATTATCATTGTATCCTTACAAACTCAAAGTGCTTGAGTACGGAACCAAAAAAAAGTCTGCAAAACTAAACACTGAACTGAGATGCAAAGTAGATGCACGTGAGGCTGTAACTAAAGACGTTCTGAAAATGTTCTGTAAAATGTTAGACCATCTTTCGGCGGGATATGTTATGGTAAAGACAACCTACGTTCATTGTTAAAAAATTAATGGGTGGAAATTGACGAAAATGTAATATAATTATGCAGTATTAAGCTGGGGAAAGCTATGTCATTCAAAGCTAAACAAATAGTTCAGATTTTCTCATGGTATAGAAATGAGAAATCATTATTAGCAAAACATTTCAATGATTAACTATCATTCTATAAATTCCACCAATAAAATTGTGAAATGTATTCATTTATATATATAGGATCATGTAGATGAGTTGTCGTAATGATAGATGTTGTCTTAATGTCCCAATATAATTTTGACATGGTCAACTTGGCAATTGTTAAAGGTGGAGATATAATGTCAAAATATTTAAGGCACATCTTTGTACTTCATTGTCACTTTGTGTCTTTTCTTCTGTAAATATAAAACAAACAGGCTCTGATAGACAAGCGTACAACTCACAAACAAACCCACAAATATGCTAAACCTTACACAAGCACAAGTTCATTTATACACGTAAACATGCAAACCCTAACACATATACATACACACTGTTTCTCCCACAAAACAACAAATGTTTTTGTACACATAAAACATTTTCCTTGACTCTAGAGCCACTCTCACACTGTTGCTTAGTGTTCTCTTGGCTGGGTTCTAAACCTGGTGTTGCTAATCTTGGCTTGGTTCTAAGCCTAGTGTTGCTAACACGTTGGCTTGGTTCTAAGCCTAGTGTTGCTAACATGTTGGCTTTGTTCTAAGCCTAGTATTGCTAATCTGTTGTCTTGGTTCTAGTGTTGCTAACATGTTGAGTTGGTTCTAAGCCTGGTGTTGCTAACATGTTGGCTTGGTTCTAAGTGTTGCTAACCAGTTGGCTTGGTTCTAAGCCTACACTAGTGTTGCTAATCTGTTGGCTTAATTGTAAGTATAGTGATGCTAGCCTGTTGGCTGTTTCTAGCCTGATTTTGTTGTTGGACCAGTGGACTGGGTCAGCCCAGCAAACATCGATCATTCATCCAGAGCTGACAACCAGTGGGTGGATTTAGGTATGGTTCTGGCCAACACAAACTCCAACTCCACCCACTTTGAGATGTTAAAGATGGAGGGTTAAAGATGGTGTGACTGGTGGAGTGGAGGTATGGAAGTTTGAAGCACAGTGACTGCTTGGGAACTGAGGTTGAACCAAGGAGTTGAAAAAGGTTGGGTTGCTTGTCTAACACACAAACATGTAGTTGAAACGTCTAGTGCGCACACTGAAATTGCACAAACAACAACCACACAGACACATCTCTACACATCCAAAAGAGTGTATGGCATGCAAGAGGCCCATATGTACAGGAGATTCAACCACAGACAATTTTCAATTCACAATCTTATCAAAGTATGTCAGACCACAGTCCCCTGACGACGGCCCTATTTTAATTCCATCCTCCAAGTCGCTGTAAGTGGGAGGATTAAGAACGTGTGTTTGAGCAGGGATGTGCCCAGATGTTGGGCCGATAGGAATGTCATTGTTGTCAATGTTCCAGGTCTCAGAATTGTTCCTACCGAGCCAAAGTCTCAGAGCTGCAAACCACTCGATGATGGATGGGTTTTGTCATGAGCTGCCTATTCTTTCATTCTATTATTCTATTTTCCTTTCTCTTTTTCATTCTTTCCATTCTCCTCAGAGTGAAAGAATGGTTTGGAATAAGTGACATGTTTGTATTGAATGTCTCTGAGTCTACCTGTACCTGTCATCAGCTTGCTGTCTTTTTCTATTCTACTCTTTCCCACTCTAGCGTTCTGTTTCTTTATCTCTCTGTCTCCGACCCGTCGCTCTCTGTTTCTCTCCCTGTTACCAGGGGTAGTTCTACAGTGCTCCGTATGATAACAAGGTTATTTTCAAACAGATTCATCAGGAACAAGGACAGATGGACGTACGGATGGACCAGACAGCGGTGTTTGAAGAAAGTTGTTTGTTCTGGAGATCACCACAGAGGTCATAGGTCAAGATATTAGGTGGGGCCAGCTCTGCTGCTTAGGGATAAGGAGCTGAGAAATCACTAAGGGGTCAAATGTTTGACCTCCTTCATCTTCCTCTGGAAGTGGCACAACAGCCGGCTGGCTGGCGAGACCCCCCAGGTCTGGAGGTAAGATTAGCCTGGTCCTGGACACACTGATAGTGCTCAGGATTACACACAAGCAATCACTAGGGATTATACCACTGGAGCTGGTGTCCAGTCATAGATTAGGTCTTACTGACCATTGTGTGTCAGGTCACTTTGGGGGGATTTATATGTCTGTGTGTGCAGCTCTTGGGTTGCAACAGCCTTGATCATTACTTAGCGCTGAGTGCTTCCCTTGTAAGTCTGTCGACTCTGTAGGCCTGTACAGTAAATGTCTATTATTGCAAAGTGAGATCTATCTTGGATCAACAGGAGCCAGGAGAAAATAACATTGTGGGTTTATATTATTACGATCCTCCCTCTGACTCTCTACAGAAGTACGGACAAGGACATGTTTAGAAAAGGCTGTGTTTTACGAGGTGACGGACGGAGGATTTGTCAACACAAAGTTTGGTTGCGTCTCCTAGATCCTTACCCCTCTCCATCCTCCCTTCGCGGGCCCATCCGACAGAAGTTGGCTGCAAGCCTGGTAGTTTATGTCTTTTTCATTTAACCTTTATTTAACCAGGTGGGTATGTTGAGAACAGTTTCTCATTTGAAACGTCACCTGGCCAAAAGCAAAATGTGCAAGTAGACACAACGTTACACATGAATTACACAAGTTACACATGGATTACACAAGTTGCACATGAATTACACAAGGGAATACAAATAGAATAAAAAATACAAGGGGCATATCTTCAGAGTGAATGGTGTAGGTATATGTACATTTAGTGCAACAGAAGTCTGAATTAGAGGTATACTAATTGGTATGTAAAGTGGGAAGGCAAAAAATAAACTGAAAAATGTACACTTGAGTAATCAATTTGCCAATGGTTATTGTGCAAAAGAAAAACAATAAATAAGATGCATTACAGATCGGTGCATGAAAATGCACCATGGGGCCAAACTAAGGCACTAGGTCAAGAATGGGCAGAGGTAGTGTGCGTGTGAGAGGGGAGGGTCAACATGAGCAGTGATCAGACAGAAGCTCTGGAACTCGTGTTTTAAATGAGGTGAGGTTTTGCCCAGTTACAGCAGTTTAAAGTGAGTGTCATAATGAAAGAATGTAGCAAGAGCGTAGGAGGAGGAAGGAATAGGATGAGGCGGTTGAGAAGAGGGTCCAACTACATCTAATGAGGCATTAAAGGAAATTAATATAGCACCATTTTAATATAGATGCATTCATAATCTACTGTGAAATAGTGCAAATGCACTGATTATATTTAGCCGGTATTCTTGCTTTTGGTGGCTTTGTTATTTTGTTTCCATGTTCTAGTGTTTCTTCATCCATCATCTTCATTTCATTTCCGACATCACTGTGGAGAGTCCTGGAAAATGATGCCTTCAGCCAGGTTTGCTGCTTGGTGTTTTGCAGCTATAGTCTCTTGTGTTTCCTGACATGAATGCAACACGACGGAAAACGTTTAAGTCTAAACTAAATACTTAAAAGGGAAAGCTAAATTCACACATGCTCTGTATTTATGTCATCTTTCAGTTCTCCCAGCCTCCTTTGAGGTTTCTTTTTTCAGTTTTCAGTTTTTCACAAAGACATTGCTCTGTTGTCCATCAATCAGACGTTCTCTGAGGTAAAAGCTTGGCAAATCCCCACGAGGTCAGCAGCACTGTTCTTGGAGCTTCTCTGTGCTGGAGCCACTTGATCATTTAACCATAGCCATTGGAGGGGAGTGTTTCTACCATGTATTCTTCCATCCAATTTTTTATGTATGCCATGCATGCATCTCACTTATATTAGACTTTGTGGTTAATAATAGCAATTCTGTCAATGGCTTTAATAGTTGCCCTTTTTATTTATTTCTATTTTACAAGTCAAGTTGACTAACAATCAATTTGTATTTATGAAGAATGATCTGTGTTAATTAATATGTACTTTGTAACTAACAGCCTAATAAATATAGTAAAAAATTGAAATTAGTATATTGGAACACAAGGAATGAGTAATTACACATTTACTTTCTAAATAGTTAAAGGTGTAATTTAAAACATTGTAGAAGAATATAATACTTATTTTATCTGATGTTAGACTATATGAATTCTTAGATCACTGGTATTACTGTAACTGTGGAGAAGAATTAAACCATGTAGTAAAATAGAATAATGTCAGACATTGTAATCTACATGGCATTTAACATGTGATGTTCAATTGTCTTAAACTAATTAATTAATTAAAAAACTTTAGTGACATACAGTAGTGGAATAACGTGTACATTTTACTCTTTATGTTAGTACGGTAGTTACACATAATGTATTAACAAATGAGTGTTTATTTAAGTAATATTTGGTAGTTGTTCACCTGTACACTTGGACAAATGAGAGTTGATATAAAATCTGAGTCTTTATTTAATGTTTCTTTATAACAGGCACAGAGATAGACACAGAATTAAATCCACACGCTGCGTGCTTACGCATTCCCATTCTTTTAATTTTACAGACGAACAGGTCAGTCATAACTGAGCATGCATAAGGAACATCACGTCATTATTTCCAGAAAAGAGGCCCTTTCCTAATATTTTTTTTTCCTTCAATGTATACAAACTTGAAGTGTTACCACACATTTTCCCTTGCCTTCCAAAGTCAACCACTTCTTTCAGAAATCTGGGCAGTTCTGTAAACATATAAATTATTCAATCTTCTTGGATTTATCCTTGAGAATAACCCTGGATCAGAATTACAGTTTAAATGTCTGGTTTATGGATTATGACTTGTATAAATAACCTCCTCTAGATTCTAAATGGCCAAATCAATTTTATGGGATGTTGCCCCATTGTCACTGGTTCGGAATTTAAATTCAGTTACATCACAGAAGGTTCCCATCCCAACCCAAGCTTTGACAGTGAGAGGTTGTAAGGTTAAGCCAGTTTGAGGGTTAACACTTCATCTGAAGATTTTTTCAGTTACATCGCTTGGAAAATGGGGTGGGTGGGGGTTGGTGCATGAGTTGAGAATGTTCAATGTTGACTGAAGCAGTTGCTCTACATTTAGACTGCGTTTGAGTGACAACCTGGCATTGGTTTAAATCGTCAACCCAATTGACAAGTCTCCACATCCTGTGAATATGCTTAGAAATATAAAACACATTTCTTAGACAACTTCCACAAACAGTTACACATCTAAACAAAGTTATAGAAAGCATGAAAAATATCTTTTTTTTCTTGAAGTAAATATGATATGCAGTTTCACATTATGATCCTCGACACTAATGGCATAGAAAGTGTATTATAACAATAGTTAACATTGTAACAATTGTAAACATGGTCAACATTGGGGTTTACAGTTAGGTCTATGACTATTTAAACATAAACTTAACTCAATAAGTTATTGTTTTAGCTATCTACCACAGCATATTGGAGTTGAAATGAAATAATGTATATGAGTTGAAAGTGATTTTCAACTTTAAGTTGAGGGTATGTACATACAAACCAGGTGAACTGTGTAGGAATTACAGTACATATTATATGCACCCCTTTTTGTAAGGGTCCAAAAGTATTTGGACAATAGGTAGCTTAGCTTTTCAATCGCCAAGCTTATGTCATTCCCTCATTAAATTAATTTATAACTTGTTAAATTACAAGTAAGCAGAACATAAATCTAGATTTGATTTCAAGTTTCGCATTTGTATTCAGGATCTTTTGTTTTAGACCGTCAATTTGAAGTCCAAACAGCTGTCACTGCAAGTAAAGCAAGACATCATTAGGATGAAAAATATAAATAGCACCATCAGAGAGAAAGCATAAACATTAAATGTGTCCAAATCAGCTATTTGGTACATTCTTAAAAAGAAAAAAAACACAAATGAACTCAGAAGCACTGAAAAGCCCAGAATAAAACAGTACACTGTAGTGAATGACAAAATAATTCCTTCCCTGGTGAGAAAAAACTCCTTCTAAACACCTTTCAGGAGATAGGTGTGTCTGTGTAAAAGCAACAATTATGAAATGTCTTAACTAGAGTAAATACAGAGGGTTTACCAAAGGAAAGGATGGTCAAATGGCTTGTAGTCGGACGTTTGCCAGTTTGATTCCTGACTGTGCCAAAAGTTATTGTGTCCTTGAGCAAGGCCCTTTTTCCTAAATTGCCCTAGGGTGATGTCCCTATATTCACTGAAAGAGACGCTGGATATGAGCATCTGCTGAATTACAAAAACGTAAATAATCAGCCTTGTACATTTAAGAAACGTAAACAAGCCGTTAACCCTAATCATAACCTCACCTTACCCTAACCTTAACTTCAATAACCTAGCATGTTATGCCTGAACTAAATTTTCCCCAAGTTCTTTAAGTTGTAAACAATTGGCCTATTCTGTACGAAAGTTCACATTTGAATGGCCATATCTGTATGTCTTTCTACGTAGTGCGTCAAAATTTCCATTACATATGGTTACCCATGTATTTCCGTGAGAACAGGTAGGAATATCAGTTTGCAAAAAAATCTTAAAACCCTGTAAACCTCTAGAACTTCCTTCTAGATGAGACAAAGATCAACTTGTAACAGAATGATGGCTAGAGAAGTCTGTGGAGAAGGCCATGTTCAAAACTACAACCTCATCTGTGAAGCATGGTGGAGGTAGTGTAAGGTAATGCCCAGGTTGCCAATGAAACTGGTTTCTTTGTTTTTCTAGATGATGTGACTGATGACAAAAACTACTTGTAAATGATAAATGGACTGCATTTATATAGCACATTTTTCTGACCAACGATGGCCACCAAAGCGCTTTACATTGCCTCTCACTCACTCACCCATTCATTCACACATTCATACACCGCCGGCGGTGTCAGCCAGCTCGTCGGGAGCAACTGGGGTTAGGTGTCTTGCTCATGGACACCTTGACACTTGGTCACGAGGACTCTTGGATCGAACCACCAACCTTCCGGTTGCTAGACAACCTACTGAGCCACTGCCGCCCCACTTGTAATATACTTGTAATGTATATTATCTGCTCAGGTTTAGCCAAACGCTGCAAAACTCACTGGATGGTGCCTAACAGTGCCTATAGAGAATGACTAAAAGCAAAAGAAACCCAATAATCCCCTTTTATAATAAAACCCTTTTATAAGGTAAAGAAGTGAAATGATCTGCATGAGCCATATCCATCAACTGACCTGAATCCAATTGACCATGCAATTCAGTTGATGAAGGCAAAAATGATGGCAAAACACCCCAAGGACAGGTAGGAACTGAAGGCTGGGGCTGTAAATGTCTGGCAGAGCATCACCAGGGTAGAAACCCTAGACATCAAGCATACTTCAGGCATACATTGACAGCAAAGGATACCTTTTTTAGTACTTTTGAGCACCTTAAACTAGAGAGGCAAGAGGCACCTACACCTCTCACACAATTTAGATATATGTGCCCTACCCTCAAAAGTTTTCAGCTGAAAGTCTTCATTAAAATCTAATATTCATCATTTAATTTCAACTCCAACATGCTGTTGGAGACAGCTGAAATAGTGATTACTTATATATCAAAATATTTATTGATACAAATGTATGTCCTGGTATATGTCATAGTTTAGCTTCAGCTTTAAGAACATATTAATTAATTCAACTCATTCTTAGAAATATTCTCTGATAGACAATTAAAAGGTGAAATTTATAGTGAAGACTGGTGTGGTTTTTGTCATATCTTTATACCGTAATATTAATGAGGAGACAGTATATTTATGTTCCAAAACATTGATCATGACTGTTAAGACTTTCCTTATCATTGGCTTTAATTGTTGTTTGTCATTAGAAGAATGGTGAATGTGTGTGAAGAAGATTGGAATTATAAACACTAGATTTACAGACAGCCTAGTTTTCACATCAGATCTGTTTTTAGATCTGATTTCTTAAAAGACCAATTAGTGAAGAAAATGCATATTATACATTGTATATATTTATATATGTATATATATATATATATATATATATATGTATATATATATTACATCGAAATGCAATCTCAAAGATTATCAAACCTTGTCTTCACATTTTGGTTTTAGCCATAAGAAGGTTCTTCTAAAGCAATTGTTCAAGAACTCATCAAAGATGTGACTCATGCAATGAACTTTCACAGTCAAGGATTTTTGCAATTAACAAAATAATATTTTAATCCTTCCAGTTTTGCCTGAATGTGTAATATGCTGTTCATAAGCTTTTGGCGTTTTAATGACACAATACAGGACAAAGTATGCATTTCACCAATTTAGCTCAATGCTCCACTTTTAAAAACAGTGGCCACAAGTGCAGACTGTGTGTCTATAAGCCTTTATGTATCTACTGATGGCTGACTATGTAAGGGCTGTTAATTGGAATTTCACAAGGGTCACCTTATGTTCATAGCCCAGTGAAACTGGAAGTCATGTCTTACCACTTACATTTTTTAATCAATCAGGTGAACTTAATAATGGATAATAGAAATGGGAAGGTCCTTCAGTTAGATTTCATGCATAAGAATTTCTAGGTGTGTCAATGTGACAGAAATGTTTTGGAGAAAAAATATGTATTTAATTTCTTTCACAATATTCTTTTCAATATGTTTACTACACTTAGATTTCTGTAAATTTGTATTGGTAACTTGCCTCATGTACAGTACTACGGACATCAATGTATTGTACAACTTCCAATTTTAAAACATTTAGGTATTTTGCATGTTTTAAACCTGCAATTAAATTAGTTTTCTAAATAACCAGTGAGACAGAAGACATTGGAACTACTACTGTATTATCCTATATACAGTCCCTTCACTTATAAATGATTCTCTCAATTTAAGTTAATGTATTTGTTACTAGATTTTCTGAATATTCCCTAGCATGTATGTGAAATGTTCAGGAGTAGTAATTTAAAAGACACACTAAACTACACCCCCGACACTACTCCCTGGGTACACACACATGCACGCACGCACGCACACACACACACACACATACACACACACACATGCATCACACCCACTGATTTTTCCTTTAAAGCCGATAAGCATCTCCTTCTGTAGTCATTCTTCACTAGCTAATGCAGGCATGCCTTGTTATGGTGACTTCTCAGGAAATGTATAAAACACCATTTGGCTCAGAACACGGTACTTCACCTTGTAAAAATGGCCTCTGTTCTCCGTTTCTCCCCCTATCAAATCCTCATACAATCAGTGTTTTATCGCCGCTGGAAATGAGGACAGGAAACAGACATTGTTGTGATTAAACACAGAGACCAGGCCAAAAGCCCTTGGACGCCTGGCAGCCCAGGACACAGCATGTGGTCAGCTACAGTTCTCCATCTATCTCTATGTTGTCCAGCTACAGTTCTCTATCTATCTCTATGTTGTCCAGCTACAGTTCTCCATCTATCTCTTTGTTGTCCAGCTACATTCCTCCATCTTTCTCTATGCTGTCCAGAAATATTCCTCCATCTTTCTCTATGCTGTCCAGATATATTCCTCCATCTTTCTCTATGCTGTCCAGCTACATTCCTCCATCTTTCTCTATGCTGTCCAGAAATATTCCTCCATCTTTCTCTATGCTGTCCAGATATATTCCTCCATCTTTCTCTATGCTGTTCAGATATATTCCTCCATCTTTCTCTATGCTGTCCAAATATTTTCCTCCATCTTTCTCTATGCTGTTCAGATATATTCCTCCATCTTTCTCTATGCTGTCCAGATATATTCCTCCATCTTTCTTTATGCTGTTCAGATATATTACTCCATCTTTCTCTATGTTGTTCAGATATATTACTCCATCTTTCTCTATGCTGTCCAGATATATTCCTCCATCTTTCTCTATGCTGTTCAGATATATTACTCCATCGTTCTCTATGCTGTCCAGATATATTCCTCCATCTTTCTCTATGCTGTCCAGATATATTCCTCCATCTATTTTATGTCCATGCAGCTGCAGGAGAGAATGTTAACTAACGTGGCCAGGTTATGATGCATGCAGTACAGGTTATGATGCATACAGTACACACATGCATGTGCATATATGGTGGTACAAAGTAGGAAACCAAGGCCATTGTTTCTACTTTAATGAGAATGCCCCACATGGCACCCTTTCATTTTCGTCACTTATTACTATCATTTTACAAACTAGATATAAAAGACCATAAATAATGACATAATTTACATGTACCTAAAAAGCTTCACAAAAAAAATATATCAAATCAAATGACAAAAAAAGGAAGAAAAAAATAATTAAACAAAGAGTTTGAAATAATGTTAGATCTACTGTACATAGCTAGATCATATCGCATCAGAAGGCATACAATGACAAACATTAATTTGTGTTTTGTTAGCATTTCTTTTTTTCATACTGTCCATCATTATCAACTAATTGTCCAAGTATTGTACAGTACATTCTGTTTTCCTTTCCTCCTCACACTTCTTGCATATTTCCACATAACAGATACTTGACGTATTCAAACCAGAGTAGAGCATTTATCTGGACTGGTATGGGGGACAGAGGCCCCTGTAGTGTGACAACTATTATATTATTGAAAAAAGACATTCAGAAAATATCTACAGGTTCATAAAAAATAAAAAGTATTTTGAACTGTCATTTGGTGAATATAAAAAAAATATGAACAATGGTTATCCCTTCGTATCACTCTCTCCAGAATCAAATCGTCAGTGACAACATTGGTGCGTTGTTTTTAAAACGCCCCCGCTTGTAGTCCAGTAAAATGGTTCGGTTTGGAGTCCGATCTACTGTTTAGTGTAACAAACGTTATGTCTGCTTGTCAGTACGAGAGGCTATTGTCTTTATGTCCAAATGCATCCCCTCATATTGTAGACAAAGCAGTTATGGGTGTGTTCAGAACTTCAAAGCTTGTTAAACGCTGTAGCTGAAGAGCAAGAGTAGTGGCACCCTTAACATTGTTTTTCTCCAAACAAAAGCAGTTTCCAAAAACAATGCGCTGAATCCTTGTCCACAGTGGCATACAACAGACAAAACTATTGATAGTACTTTGAAGACAATCACACACACACACACACACACACACACACACACACACACACACACACACACACACACACACACACACACACACACACACACACACACACACACACACACACACAAACACACACACAAACACACACACACATACACACACACACAAACACACACACACACACACAAACACACACAAGCTCAATCCCACAACTACATACGCACACATACTGTGCACACATCGTTTACACTCCCACTGTGTGTTACATGCGAACTGAGAAACACGAAGGAACACATTTTATTTATTTTTTTATTCATAAAACAAGTACATCATCTGCTGGAGCAGGGTCTAGTTTATATTACATTGTTTTCATGTTTTTAAGTGTTGCAGAATCATTCATATGGTTTTCGTAAGCTGTTGATGGTATCCCGTGAAATGCCAGTCTGTTTGTCCATTCTAAACGATGACGAACAGCGAATGTGTCAGACACGGAGAGATGGGTTATCCGCCGTGGAGTCCGCGAAGACTCCAAGGAGAAGAGCAGTAACTGTCTTCAAGTGGAGGAATCCTGTTGTTGATAGACAGTGGCAGCTGGACATGAGAAAAATAGCATGGCCAAGGGAAAGAGAGAGAAGACAGTTTGGTTTTTATGTCTCTGTTGGACAGCCAATTTCTGCATGGCAAAGCCTACTTAAATCTAACCTGTCATGCACAACAATGTTGAAACATACTAGTCCCAGTATATGGAAAGTTGTAGTCATACTTAGCTAAACAAAAACATCAGAATTCACCAACCAATAAACTGATACCGTCATTTTATTGCTTGGCAAAAACAAACAGAAAAAAAACAATTGTTAATTACGGGAATAGATCCTGAGCTGTTTTACACTGATCAGCAGCAGGCAAGGGTTCAAATATGATTTGAAAACTTTCAGGTGCATCTAGAGTTTACTTTAACCTGCCCAGAAGGCAGAGGACCTGGGTACACTGTGATGGTTCTAGTGGTTCCACGGTGACATACCGGCACAATCAAGCACAGTGAGTATTAGCAGTTATAATTTCCTTAAATAGTGTTGGAACCCAGGTCTGGCTGGCTGTTGCGTGCAGTCTGCTGACTCAGAATTTGTGTGTGATTAATCGTCCCCATTAACTTGCCTGGGGGTGGGGTACAGCAGTGACTGATCTGAGAACAGGTCTTATTGATTGGCTGTAGGGCCTAAGGTGCTGGGCTGCTTGTTAATTAACACACCGATCAAATAGTTTAGCACTCACTGAGCTCACACTCTGCAGACTGTTAGACTGTGCTAGCATAGTTCATATAATAGAGCAGCTCAGTGTTAGTTCCACAATACTTATAGAGTACAGCAGCTCATTTAATGTACGGTATACATTAAATTACTTAGCATCTTACCATGGTGATCGATGTCTGAATGTTGTCCATAATGTAGTCTCTTGTTTATGTTGATATTGTTGTTTTGTTACATATGCATCTCTCCTTAGTCATGCACATTTGTGCCCAATAAATCCCTTAGCTCTTTGCTCTCAGTTCTAGTTTTAGGTGACCAGTACACAGAAAGGATCCAACTGGCCGAGAGAGCTGTCTGTCAAAAAACAGTAGAGCTGCAATGTCACCCAGGGGGTGGGATCTAATCCAGAGGCGGTGATGGGAAGATGGATGATCCAAATAAAATTGTGGCAGCGGGTGGTTTAGGAGGAACAGCGGGTAGGAATTCACCCCTAAGATCAAAGACATTCTGCGAGGAATATTCAGTGTCCTGAGGGCAACAAAACAGCCCGATCTGGGACAAAACAAGACCAGAAAAGAGCAAGAGCCTCAGACCCTCTCAAAGTTAGCCCCTACACATTCCCTCCAACTCTCAGATTCCAAACAATGTTTATCTGAAGGTTGGAACTCTCCATTTTGTCTGTTGCATTTTGAGCGGATCCAGCTGAGCAAAACAATGGAGGGTATGGCAGCGAGTGGCAGAGAACAATTCATAAACAGAACACAGTATCAGGAAAAAATCTACTCCTTGGATATTCCAAAAAGAAAATTCAAGGAACACACTCTTGCCCAGAGGACTGATCCCCTTGGAATTCCTTCCTGACCATTGAAGGCACTCCAGTTGTCCTTTTGGAAAAGCTTTCTGTCCATCCATAACTAGCGCCTTTTAGACAGAAAAATATTCCATACATCCTAGGGCAAGGCCTAAGGTCTATCAAAAAGTGCCATTTTTTTCCCACTTGTCTTCGAGTTTCTTCTTTTTTTAATCCAATTTAAAGTGCATGGATGAGGTAAACTATTTTATTGTTCAGTTTGTCGTTTTATAATTTTATTTCCATTTTGATATTGTTTCCATTTCCATAGATCAGACCGGAACCATTCTGCCTTGCATCTGTTGCATTTGGGAGAGCATTCCCTGAACGCTCGTCAGGATCTTATTCTGGTGAGCTGCTGAGGAGATTCCAATTCGGCCCATGTCCCTGTTTTAACAAAAGGAAAGAAAATCTTAGAACCCCAGAGAAACTAAGACTGTTTCCTGACTCATCTGATCATTTTAATGGCTTCACAAGGTGCTCTTGGTTTATGTCCAAACTAACCCATTGGAGACAAATAAAAAATGGTACAAAAAGGCAGAAAGGTCTCTCTTGAATGCATCAATGCTGAGTAAGCCAATCCTTACTCACTCCTGTGTCATATGGACCACAGCGTCTGGAGTGGTGTATCCTGCTGCGGTGAAGTTGTCAATGTATTTCTCCATTCCGATGGCCTGCAGCCAGTCCTCCACAGAGCCCAGAACAGAGGACACATCTGGGCTGACCGGCTCCAATAGTGTGGTACTCGGTCTGGGGACATAAGAGGAGATGCTCAGTCTACAGCCACACAACCTTTACCATCTTAAGGAACGTTTAGTTATTCAACCCAACTTAACCTTTAATAGGATTTTGTGCTCTTTCTTTACCAACCAACTAATACAAAATAAAGAATTCTCACTTGAATTTTTAACTGTTAACCAACATTAATAGGCTTCACCATATCAAGGCACCATTTTGAGAAACTGTTGTCAAACAACTTGGCAAGTAACTCGTGGGTTAGCATTGTAGTGCACTGCCAGGATTCTTACAGCACCTCACCTGTCAGTCAGGCAGAAATATACCAGAGAAACCAATTAAATCAGGGCCTGAGGAGAAGCTAGAGACAGCGCCCTCTGGCATTATGGGTAGTGATGTTTTTTCATCATCTAATGTTAGTGTATCACTAGGATTGAGATAGCTAACGTTAACCCTAAGGCTTTGAAACGGAACTGTAATTCCACAGCATACCTATCTTCCTGGCATGTGCCCTATCTATATACTGTGTGCACAATTATTAGGCAAGTCAGTGTTTTGACCATATCATCATTATCATGCATAGGTTCCAACTCCAAGCTGCATAAACTGGAATGCTTTAGGTATATCAGGTGCAGTGGCGGGCCGTGCATTTTACACCTAGGCCTTCACTATCTTCCCAAAATGAAAACGCATTATAATAACCTCACAATGACATTCTAGGGCTATAGGTTATTGTCATTCGGCATATAATGCACCCCATATTCATAGTAAAGATAAGTTTATTCCACTCGATAAAGGTTATTTAACACGAGGCTCAACACCTATGAG
>JACXGM010025237.1:0-15393 GCA_016801145.1 Umbra pygmaea | reverse complement strand
CCGGGCTAAAGCAATCACTAACGCTATCGGTGTGTTTATAGGTGCAGACATGAGGCCATATTCGGTTGTGCAAAATGAGGACTTTAAACATGCTGAAAGTGTTTGAGCCACGTTACGACATCCCATCGCATACGGGACATAGCCTACTAAAAGGCTTAATGTGAAAAAACTTAACGTGGTTTTAATGTACCTAAACAATTATCAATCATCACCAAATTTCTCATGGCCATTTCTTGTTATGAACACTTAAGCCTGTCAAAATAACTAACCGAAATCCAACGATTATATAATTCGAAGACGATTATATAATTTCACCTTAAAGTTTTCTTCTTCATTGGCTCCTATGGTGAGGAAAACGCTTAAGGTGATTTAATGTACCTAAACAACGATAAAAATTAACCAAATTTCTCTCTCATATTGCTCATTATAACCACTAAAAATTATAAAAACAACTAACCCAAATTCCAATTTTTTTTATTTTTTTTATTTTGCTGATCCGAAAAATGATCCGATCCATGACTCTGATCCGAAAACCGATCCGATCCGTGAGTTTCATGATCCGTTGCACCCCTAATAAACAGTGAGTACTGCTTTGTGAGAAAATGCAAAACAAACTAATTTAGTTGACCTATTGTAGAGGTAATATATTGTAACAGACTTACATCAAATCTCCAAAAACTGTTATCTACTTTCAAGTAAGGTTTAATAATGAATGCATAAAAAAGGGTGATATATCCTTAATGTGTACACAAAGCTAAAAAAATTATATATTCAATATTAATTTCTCATTTGACAACACATTTGGTGTGCTCATACTCACCTGCAACAAGGAAAGTGATAGTGTCAGGATACAAAGAACTGTCCCTTAAGTTGCCAAAGTGCAACACAGCGTCTCTATAAATGGATTCAATTTCTGTTTGTCCTTTGTCATTCTTCCAGACATATTCATCATTCAATTTACAGGGCAGCCATTGTACCTGGAGAAATCCCAGCGCACCTGGGAAGAATGTCATTAGTAAAGGATCAAGAATAACCAGCTTGGGAACCATGACACCAAAACCGTGGTTACAGTGCCTTAAAGATATGAAACTGTAATTTTTTGTGAAGAATCAATAACAAGTGGGACACAATCATGAAGTGGAACAAAATTTATTGGATATTTAAAACTTTTTTAACAAATAAAAAACTGACAAATTGGGCAAGCAAAATGTTTTTGTTAAAAAAGTTTGAAATATCCAATAAATTTCGTTCCACTTCATGAATTTTTGTAATTTGAAATTACAGTTTTATATCTTTATGTTTGAAGCCTGAAATCTGGCAAAAGGTTGAAATGTTCAAGGGGGCCGAATACTTTCGCAAGGCACTAAACACTTTCAACAGTCTTGAGATTGCTTGGTACAGCTGTCTGACAGAAGGTGATGGGAGAGTGACGTGCCAGGATAGATAATTTGACTTTTATAACCCAAATCTCAGGCAGCGCTATGACAATTTTGTGCTGCCTCGTGCACGAGGCCCAGGGAAAGTCAGAGAACTCATAGTCAGGCTCGAACCCATGACTATCATGACATAGAGCAATGCAGCGACTTAGTCCACTACACCACGCGGATCCCACCAAATCTATTATTTTTATGTGACATGGTTTGTATTTACCAATTCCATATATTGGTGTAAAGGAAATCATTTGTGAGTAGGATTTTATTTTTTTAAGCAATTAGTGCAAGTGCAAATATAAGTGACCCTGAGATCCATTGGTTAATGGTTATTAAAGGGATACTTCACTGGAGTTAGATACTATCGGATTTCTACTGATAAAAATCTTAATACTAATCGGTTAAGTACCCCTTTAAGTAGGTAAGTAGAATCAGGTAGGTAAATAATTTGGTACCCGATAATACAACCAAAGAAAAAATATTTACAAATGTTTTTGGGTGGGACTTCCTGAGAAACCTGGTCAGTTTTATTTTATGCATACAGATGATAGAAAAACACCATTCTGAGAGAAAATGAGATCTCAGAGGACTTCAGAAAGGGGGGGTAGTGATAGTACATCAGTGTGGGAAAGGCTAAAAAACCATCTCAAATATGTGACCTCCATCAGTCCACCATGAGGCAAATCATTTACAAATAAAGAGCATTTAACACAATGGCATCTCGGCCTAGAACTGGAAACTTTAGAACTAAGGTTAGTTGTGTTCAGTCTGAAGGAATCACTGCACATAGCTATGCACTTGTAATGACATTTAGAAAATGTTATGAGGCTATAACCACATTTTAAAACTTGCCCCGTTGCAGCATAACAGGTGTAAACAGGAGCAGGAGGATAACACGGTGTAGGCAACACTGATTATTTGAGTTTGTTTCACTATTGACAGCACTCCAAATTTCCTAACAACACAGCTCTGTGTTGAAATCGCCTGGAAATCTCCTTTAAGGCAATTTTTTTCCATGAAAGACATTTTGATTCAGTGATCTTATTATTGTTGAAGCATGTATAGTAACCTAATATAGAGCAAATTAGGTATTACCACCGGTATTACACTTTTAAGACGGCCCCTATGTCAAACATTATGTATAAAATAGGACAAGATACGCATAATTGTGGACTACTAATAAAAAGCTATCTACTGCATATTGTGGCTTGCTCTCTAACATAATCATTTATGTCACTGCAGATTTCCCATTCAAATCTGAATGTTGACTGCAACGACATAATAATTTATATCACTGGTCAGATATCGAATTCGAAACTAAGTATACTGCAACGGGTTTATGAGTCTCGGTTAACTTGCCTACGTTCAGAAACATTTTATTAACATCCATTTACCTGTATGTAGAATGAAACAGACGACTGCGAAGATGTTCATGTTGCTGAAATGTCAGCAACCTACATGTATATACACTTGTTTCAACTGAACAGGTATAACTTGCTTTAGAAGTTTCACTTTCATTTCAACCATTATTGTTTTAAATAAGCCACAAGACAAGAAAAGCCGTGGCAGTTGTCACAAACCCCAGAGATGACTTAATGCTATGCTAAACCAGTTCAATAATGTAATACAATAGTGAAAATAACATAACCGTGGTTTGGTGTTTTGTAAACCAGACATTGTATCCTGAATGCTGATTGGCTGAAGGGGGTGTAGTTCATGTGCAATACACCAGATGATGGTTTGTATATGATTTTAAAGAAAAATGCAACAAAAAATGATTGAAAAGAAAGTGTGTCAAGGAATGTGAATTACAGGTATAAAAAAAATTAAAACAACTGTTGGATATCCTCTCAGTCAGTTTCTGATTAATACAACATGTATGTGGATCATTATACTATTTGCCAACATCATAGAGCCCGGTACTGCCCTCCTGGTTTGCTTCTAAAGCTAAGCAGGGTCGGGCCTGGTTAGTCCCTGGATGGGAGACCAGTGCTGCTGGAAGTGGTGTTGGAGGGCCAGTAGGGGGCCCTCTTACCTCTGGTCTAAAGATCAATCCCAATGTCCCAGGGCAGTGAAGGGGACATCTGCCCTGCTTAGGGTGCCGTCTTTCAGATGGGACGTTAAACGGGTGTCCTGACTCTCTGTGGTCATTAAATATGCCATGGCATTTATCGTAAGAGTAATAACCCCAGTGTCATTGCCAAATTCCCAACCAGGTCTCACCTCAATCACGGCCACCTAATAATCCCTCTCCTTCCTAATTGGCATATATAATAACTCATCTCTCCACATCCATAGCTGATGTGTGGTGAGCGTTCTGGTGCAAAATGGCTGCCGTGCATCACCCAGGTGGGTGCTACACATTGGTGGTGGTTGAGGTGGGCTTTCCCCCTCACTATGTAAAGCACTTTGAGTTCTTGAAAAGCGCTATATAAGCTGAACAAATTATTATTATTAATTTAAATTATATCGATGTTACTGAAAAATTGTATTTGATATTACAGAATGTTAATTTCAAAATAAAACACTGTCTTATTTAAAGGTAAAAATGTGTGTTTTTATGGTAAAATATGGTAAAATACATGGTAAATATGTATTTTTATGGTAAAATATAGAATTCAATTCAGAACTTACCTGTAAAATTGACAGTACTAACGTCCTTTTACCGTAATAGTGGAAAATCTTCTACAGTATTTATTACCGTATTTATTAGTTTAAAGTACTGGCAATCACAGCTGCCGTTTCTTTTACAGTAAAATTAAAGGACATACCAGTGGGCATGGGTGGTCCGGAGACGGTGTTGTAACCAATTCTGCATCTCCGTAGAGTTCTGCATGTTCTAGCGATCATCGGGCACACAGCTCATTATTTGCCAAATCCCGCCTACAGTCATCGTGCACAGTGAAAAATAAGCCGACATGCACTTTATTCTTTTATATACTGTCTATGTTTATTCCATAGAAATGTAAAGATAAGAAATGCCATTCCAATTCAAATCAATGTAGCAGAATTGTCAGAGCGGCAGTAATTTTTACGTGTACCATTCCATTGCAAAGATCTAGCGGCCTACTTCTGCATTAAATCAATTCGAGTGTTGTCCGTGACAACTAACAACAATCGCCATTTTGTTGTGTACTAATCGAATGACCACGCCAAGCAGCTCAATGGCCTTTCTATCCATTCTATTTCTATGGTTTATTCCCTCATCTGATATAAGCTGTGTCTCGATGTGAAAGCTGTATCCTTCGAAGGCCGCGGACTTCAAAGAATGCAGCCTACATGGCCTTCGGTGGCTGCAAATGTAACCTTCACTGGATAACCGATTGAGACACCAGGTGTTCCCATTTAACCCTAAACGGTGCATGAAGAGAGCTGCCATCCTACATGACATTGGTGAAATGTCAAGTAACTATGGAGCCTGAATTGCTAATTTTCATTTTTATTTTATTTGTTACTGGAGGAATTATACACTTTGATATGCATTGACATTTGGCCTTTTATTTTGAAGGTTTTATCATAATACCAAACTTATGACATACCCCATAATGGCAATGTGAAAGAAGTGTGTTTAAAATATTAGCAAATTTATTGAAATAAAAATCAAAAAAGCACATATACATACAGTAAGTATTCAAAGTGTTTGCCATGAAAATGAAAATTTAGCTTAGTAGCTGCATCCTGTTTCCACTGATCATCTTTGAGTCCACCTGTGTTAAATTCAATTGATTGGACATGATTTGAAAAGGCACACACCTGAGTATATAATGTCCCACAGTTGTATGTAGACCTCCAAGACAAGAATGTATCAAGGCACAGATCTGGGGAAGGGTACAGACAAATATCTGCAGCATTGAAGGTCCCAATGAGCACAGTGGCATCCATCATGGACTCTTCCTAGACCTGGCTGCCTGGCCAAACTGAGCGATCGGGGGAGAATGGCCTTAGTCAGGGAGGTGACCAAGAACACGATGGTCACTCTAACAGAGCTCCAGTTTTTCTCTGAGAAGAGAGGAGAACCATCCAGAAGAACAACCATCTCTGCGGCACTCCACCAATCAGGCCTGTATGGTAGAGTGGCCAGACGGAAGCCACTCCTCACTAAAAGGCACATGAGAGCCCGCCTGGAGTTTGCCAAAAGGCACCTGAAGGACTCTCAGACCATGAGAAACAAAATTCTCTGGTCTGATAAAACAAAGATTGAACACTATGACCTGAATGGCAGGCATCATGACTGGAGAAAACGAGGCACTGCTCATCACCTGGCCAATTAGTCTGGTTAACACCAGACCCTTCTGAGTTAACTGAGAGTGGGTCTGGGCAAGGTTCATTCACAGCCCATTTCCAAACGGTGCGTCACCAACGTTCATAAAACAAAACATGGCAACAAAGAAAGCAATGAAATTACCCCTGTTCAAATGTCTGCGTACCCTCAGTTCTCAATACGGTTCATTGTCCTCTTTAGCATCAATGACAGTGTGCAGTCATTTGTGATAGTCGTCTATGAGGTCCTGAATTCTTGCAGGTGGTACAGCTGCCCATTCGTCTCGGCAAAATGCCTCCAGGTCATGCAAAGTCTTTGGTCATCTTGCATGAACTGCACATTTGAGATCTCCCTAGAGTGGCTCATATCAAGGTCAGGAGACTGTGATTGCTATCTGTAATAACAAGACCATAAATCCAAGAGTATGTAAACTTTTGATCAGGGTCATTTGGGTAATTTCTGTTATCAGTATGGTTTACATAGGAGCCAAACAACTATGTGATAATTATTGGCTTCATATGATCACTATCCTTACATAACAGTCAGACTTTTTTTGCATGAACAGTCATATTGTCCAAATCATTGCCGAAAATTCACAATTTCTGCCAGGGTACGCAAACGTTTGAGCACAACTGTAATGAATTGTGGCACTGGAATCAACAGTGGGAGCTTTGTGCAGAACAAGTTCAAATCTGCAGCAACTAACAGTCCTTAATGGGCTCTCTTGTGGTCTTCTGCCCATCTTGTAAGATTAAGAGAAGAAATGGTTTGGATTCAGTAAAGGGGGACTAACCAGGTGGAGGAAGGTGGAGACATAGATAAGGGCTAGAACGAGGAAGAAACGCACACCTTATAGGAGAGGTGCTGGCTATAGGATAAGAATGAAAGAATAAATGTAAAAGCCGCACACTCTAGAGCTCAAATGCATATAAAAATCTGTTTTAATAATACAAACATTTCGACAGACAAGCTGTCTTCATCAGGGTACAATGAAAAACACTGCAGTTCACATGTTATTATAAGGTCATGTGGGACACACACAGGTGCTAGTCCATCAGAGTGATTAGCTGATTGGACAGTAAAGTGCTAATTTGTTAAACTTGAGTAAGAAAATAAACAACATAAAATCTATACATACAGTATAAGGAAACATAGATAAGGTCAGAATTCAGAAGGATCAAACCAACATGGAAGAAAACCTTTTAAGTCCCAATCTAGGCTGAAAATACAAATGTTAACGAAAGCTAACAATTCCATTGGAAAACATTAGAAAAAAAACACAATTTGCTTTTAAAATATTAGTCTTTGATATGTTAAAAAGAAATTGCCAAATTAATTTGTATTTATTTTACTTAGAACATTTTATTTAAAATGAATAACTTTGCAAGATATCAAGTTTTTTTACATTATTTGTTCAAAATTCTTCCACATGTAAAGCATGCAAATAGTAATGGGATATTACAGTCATATGCAAAAGTTTAATTTCTATGATTTTCATTTATAAATAATTAAGTGATTGGATCAGCAATTTCTTTTTGATCTACCAAATAACTGAAGGACACAGTAATATTTCGGTAGTGAAATGAGGTTCATTGGATTAACAGAAAATGTTACATTACATTTTGTGTCCTCAATATCTTCTCTGAAGAAACAACCCCCACCAAAATTTAGAACAAATGTTAACACCCACACTCCAGAATGTGTTGTAACTATTAAACAATAATTTACATTCATATTATATACATATTTAAATAAATAATTTACTTAATAATATCTCTTTGAGGCTGTCTAAATTGAACAGCAATCCACAGGATTTATAGGTCAGGGTATAGAGGGAGAATCACGTTTACTGAAATCGGCACTGCCGATTTCAGGTGGTGGCTGAATGCCACATTTAAAGGAAGAGTCCACCAGATCCTCCGTGAATGGGGCAGAAGTGTCTGGGAATGAGATTATGTTATTCCTCGCTTGCAAAAGTAAAGACAACCCCGTTTCGTTACAGCTGTAAAAAAATGAACATAAATTATAAAACCTAAGTTAAACAAGTGTAAGGAAAACTAAATGCTATATCAAACTGTTAATGAAATGCAGTATATCATTCTAGCAGTGAGTAAAAGATTCCCCACAGATTGGGAAAGACTCACCTATAAAAATGATAATTACAGCAAAAAGGCACATAATTCCAGGTAAAATCAGATTAATCCATGTCAAGCAGCCTGATGGGATTAAACACAGTAAGTTTCTACCTATTAAGGCGCTTTTCTCAGCCATTATACAGAATCTCTTTTGCTTTAATTTCTATTGCAATAATTGGTATAAAGTGCTAATATACAGGGCTATCTTACCTGGTTCAGTAATGCCTTTGTAGATGTATAAGCCTTGCAAGGAGACGTGTTTCACCCTACAGGAATACACACCACATCCTGGTTCCAGAGGGGAGGGCTGCAGACGGACAAAGGCTGGCAGAGAAAAGGTACCGTTGTTGTGCTGGGTGTGACTTCTATGAATGACGTTTTCCAGCTTTTTAGGATGTTCACCACTACTGGTCTCCTTGAATAGTTCAATCTCCACGTCTAGAGGATAATACCCCATAGCCTCACACCACACCCTGGGGAACGAGCCTTGCTCTATGGTCAAAGATACCTGGGGAGACTCTGGAGGGGAACAAGGATCGGTAACATTATGAAGAAGTGAGTGCAGTATCATTTAATAGTGAGGTATCTTCTAACAATGAGGTATCTTGTTTAGTGAGGTATTTAGTGAGAATTTAATAATCAGGTTTAATCAAAAATTGAGGTATCATCTAAAATTAAGGTATTGTCTCATAGTGAGGTATTATCTACAGCAAAAACAAAAATCTAATAACAATTCCAAGGACCGTAATAATAACATGCCCTTTGGATATTTTCTTAGAGGATTATCAATTCAGATTATTTTGTGTCTCAATATTCTGCCTGAAACCATAAACTAGCATTCAAATTCTACACTGATAGCAGTCTGGCATTATTAAATAGACTTACAATTTTGCCTGGGTAGCGTTTATTCAATCCAATCAGTTCCATTTGATAAAATATGGGTTTGTTTTAGGTGATGATGTGTATAGGAAGTGCATAGACATACATTTGAAAAACAACAATGGCTTCTTCTGAGGAGGTTGGCATTAATAATGCTATACTTAGCATTAGGCCTAGCATTACATTACCTATATACAGGGACGCTGACCACTGGGATTGCTGTCCTGGGCCCAGTCCTGAGGGGGGCCCAAATTTTGTTTATGCACAGTCATATATATTTAGCGGGGGGCCCTAAATGTGGAATTGTGTCCCGGACCTGAGGATTCCTGTCGGCGTCCCTGGCATTATATGTTGTTTAACAACAAGGAATATGCTTGCTTCAAAACGATTAGAATAATTAGGATCATTATACTGGAGCTGGTTGCCACATATTTAATATTTACTTAATATTAAATGAGTGTGGCATTTCTGCTAATGTTACTGTAGCTAGCATTTATAACTACTGTAACTAGCTTCAGCTAACTACAGCATGTGGCTTGTTGGTTGATTCAATTGCATATAAATACATGTTACTTTGGGTTCTGCGAGTAGTAGTGAGCTAAGGCTCTGCCTTGCAGGACAAGCTACGTATCGATAGTCACTGGTTCGAGCCTGACTATGGCTTCTCAGACTTTGCCGGACCTCCAGCACGAGGCTGCTCAAATTGGCATAGCACTTCCCGGGGATTTGTATAGATAAGTCGCATTTTCAACTATGACACATCACTCTCCAGTGACTCCTTGTGTGCAGATCGGGCGCCTGGAAGTTAAATCGCAGAATACTTGGTGAACGTAATCATCCCACACATGATCTGACTTAAGGCTTCCATGTTGGATGAGCAGTGTGAAAACGAATCGGCAGGCTTGGTGACGTGGTTAGATTAACCATCCCGCATCTGTCCAAGGAGTTGCGGAGCTGCCAACAAGTTATGGTTAGTTGAAATAGGACAAGACCAATTGGGAAAGGAGAAAAATTGGGGAAAATAAATACAAAACAAATAATTTTACTCAACTCATTGGAAATGCCCCTTGTCCCAAAAGATTTAATTCTTCAGACCACAAGACTGATATCAGTGTAACGTTTGAATGCAAGCTAATGGTTTCAAACAGCATTATGAGGCAATATTACAGGCCTATTCAACTCTGGACCTTGAAGTTCCAAACCATTTTTCATCCCTCTAATCTGGGAGTTATTTAGGCCTGGTACACCAAGTGGGTGCAATTATTGATACGGTACAACAGATAACCAGCAGGCTCTGACCCTCTCAGTGAAAGAGTTCATTACCATTGCTATATTATTTTAACAATTGGTCCAACAATGTGATATTTCAGATTTTAAACTTTAAATTACATAGAGTTTGGACCATTTAAGTGTTCCTCCTTATTGTACAGCACTAGTTCATCACTGAGATGATGGCTGAACTTCATAAATTAAACAAAAACACGAACATCCAATTCACTTTCTGATTCAATTGAATTGATCACAGTGAGGCTCCTCCCCCATAACACCAGAGGTCTTACCCATGATGTGCAGAGCAATGGCCACACTCCCACTGAGGGGGGGTACATTCACTGAGCACAGGTATATCCCCTCACTGCTCATCTCTGTCAGGGGCAGAGTCAGCGAGGCGTCCCCCCTGGCGATGCCATCCACTGCCACCCCGCTGCCCTCTGTCTGGCCGGAGCTGCTGGAGTAGCTGTACAGCCTGGTTTGCTGTCCGCCATGCTTCTTCAGATACCACTCCACTGTCAGGTGAGGCGCTTTGTGGTCCACAGCAAACTGACAGTGCAGGGTCTGCTGCTTTAGCAGGGCCACCCACACGGACGGAGAGCGGGTCAGAACCACCATGACAGCTACACACACGACGGACGATGGGGAAGGATTGGGCAGAGGAGCCGGGGAAGACACAAAGGTAGACAGATCAATGAGACATTTTTATCAAGTGGCAGGGGGGAATTGTAGTACCCAAATAATTACAATAGACATGTCTGCAGTGTAGCGATAGACCAATTTTGTTGGCCGGCTAATATATCGGGCTGATAATTGCGTTTTTACGTGTATCGGCATCGGCCGATACGCGGCTGCTGCTTTGCCGATTTTCCCGGCATTATTTGCAGACAGGCGTCCACACAGGCAGCTCTTTTTTGCTGGAGATGCTGCAGTTCACGTGCAGACCATGCACTGACCCTTGCTCTATAGTACCTCACCTGTTTTTACTATTTGTTAAATATTGTTTTTTAAGTTCAATAAATGTTCCTTTTTTAAATTGAGACTTGTAACATTTTTATCATTGTGTGTTATCATCGTGTCATTTTGTGATGTAAATTGAGGGAGCAAAAGCGGTATCGGCTCCAAATATCAGCTCAAGATAACTGGTAGCCCGTATCGGTCATCAGCTAAGGCTGATTAAAGAAAATCGGTACCGGCATCAGCACTAAAAAATCCATATCGTTCGATCCCTACTACAGTGTTCAACTGTGTGACAAAAAGCTGTACTGTGTGTTTGTAAGACTCATTTAAAACATATCTGCACTATACTGTACCTGAGGCGCTTAGCTTCTCGTTGTCTCTCAGGGTGATCCAGCTGTGGAAGTCTGGCTGGTGGGGAGACATGGTGGTGGCTGGAGTGACTCTGAGGAAGGAGGTAACTTTAAAGAGGCCCGCAGTGTGGCTCAGTGTGCAGGTGAACCAGACGTCATGCTCGGTACCTCCCAAGCTGGGCCAGCGCACACGGCTCAGCCCCTTGCTGTACCGGGATATTTCACACTGCAGTTGATCCACTGGACCCTCCACATACTTCCTCATATCCACCTTAGATGCTGTGGGAGACACATGTCTGGGTTTACTAAAGTAGGCTAATCATTGCTTATGTGGTTTTATGGTTTAACATTTGTTTGCTATATACCAGTAGTTTAAGGTGGTCTTATACAGATTATTTTGGTTGTTGTAATTTCAATTGTACAATGACAATAAAGACAATAAACAGTGTTTGTAAAAGACTTACATCAAATCTCAAAACTCTCATCTACTCACAATAAAGGTTTAATAATGAATGCATAAAAGTGTGACGTATCCTTAATGTGTAAACAATTGCATATTCATTAATATTTGGAAAATAGTGGACAATCTATACTATACATGTATTCAATATTGTATGTATTTAATTCAATATTAATTACAATGTTTTCTGTCATTTGACAACACATTTGGTGTGCTCTTACTGACCTGCAACATGGAAAGTGATATTCTCAGGATACAAAGCGCTGTCCCTTAAGTTGCCAAAGTGCAACATAACATCTCTGTGAATGTATTTAGTTTCAGTTTCATTTTTGACATTCTTCCATACATTTTCATCCTTCAATTTACAGGGCAGCCATTGCACCTGGAGAAACCCCAGCACACCTGGGAAGAAGGTCATTAGTAAAAGATTGAGGATATCCAGCTTGGGAACCTTGATGCCAAAACTGTAGTGTTACACTTTCAACATTCTTGAGTTTGCTTGTTACAGCTGTCTGACAGAATGTGATGGAGGTGAACCCCTGTTATAATTGCAAAATAATTAAATGAATGGACTTGGTAAGTAAATAAATAAATATATACACAAATATATAGCTCTGACGGAAAGTATGTTAACCCCTGGTGCAATTATACCGTACAGTAGATTGTCTTAGTGTTCACAATGATATTTCATGTAATCAGATCTTTTTTGTACGTGACACGATTTGTATTTACCAATTCCATATGTTGGTGTAGAGAAAATCATGTGTGTATTAGCATTCTTTTTTTTAATCAATTAAGCAGGTAAATATATCAGCTGGGAAAGAAATTGGGTACCAAATAATACAATCAAAGGAGTTGTATGTATGTTGTGCATACAGGTGACAGCAAAACACCATGCTAAGAGGAAAGAAAATCTCAGGAGACATCAGCAAGAGGGAAGTGAGAGTACATCAGTCTGGGAAAGGCTATAAAACCATCTCAGATATCTGAGCTAGATCGGTCCACTTTGAGGAAAAATATCCTCAAGAGCAGTGGTCCTCAAACCCTTCCATGGAGGGCCTAGTGTATGCTGGTTTTTAGTTTTTCCCTTCAATTAGAGCATAATTAGGACCTACACTGCCAGGTGATGGGAGATCTTAACCAATTAGTGAGCTACTCCATCAGGCTTGTACAAGGTAAAAGCGAAAACCTGCACACACTACGCCCTCCATGGAACGGTTTGAGGACCATTGCTCAAGAGCCACAAGAAAAATAATAAATAGGTGATTTGCAGAACTCCCTTGCTGCATCTCAGTTTACTGCTGTTCTTCATTAATAAGAACAATGTATCTAAATGGCATTAATCGGAGGGTTGCTAGCATGAAGTATCTGCTGTCAAAAAAGAAACTGCCTGTCTTAAAGGACCATTCCGGAGTAATACAAATATTTAATATAGTAATTTAAAAACGTTACCCTACAGTGATTTATGTCATATAGACTGCTTATTCTGCCTTTTATTCCGAAAACAGACGAGATTACAGTTTGGCCACTTCTATTTCCGTTTATAGTTGAAATACCACAAAATCCAGACTTCAATGTGAACTTTGCACTTGTGCGCTGCGAGGCACTTCGGTGACGTTGAATTTAGCATGAGCTAGTAAGCTAGTAGCTACTGATGATATATCATAACATTTAAAATGGGTAACAATATAGTCCAAGGGATATGCCCCATCTTGTTTCAGTAGGTACAGATTTAACCATAATCTGTCACCGATACATTTTGAAATTAATTTGAAATTATCACACAATTACACAAACGAGACATTCTTGCAAGCTAGCTTAGCCCTTGGCCTACTAGCTAACAACACCGTAACTACGAGTCACAATATCATCTGAGACGATAGATGTCCTATCTGTCTTCAGTAGGTAAAGATTTAAGCATAATCTGTCACCAATACATTTCAAAATTATTTTGAAATGATAATTTGTACAAGTATTTCCACAAATTAGTATCCACAACCGGCTAAGCAAATTGGTTGTTGCCATATGACTTCATGTCTTTATAAACCCCCAGCTGAGCACCAATGCGTTGAGTTTACCACGGCAGACAAGAAGTTTCCCTCCTTACACTTGGGTACAAAACTGACTATTGTTTGTGCATATGCACCGAACAGTGGCTCAGAGTATTCCGCCTTCTTAGAGATCCTGAATGGAGTCCTGCATGGGGCTCCAGTAGGGGACTCCACTGTTCTGCTGGGAGACTTCAACGCCCACAACGATGGAGACACCTTGAGAGGAGTGGTTGGCCTTCCTGATCTAAACCCGAGTGGGAGTTTGTGGTTGGACTTCTGTGCTAGTCATTGATTGTCAATAATGAACACCTTGTTCCAACATAAGGATGCTCATAAGTGTACATGGTACCAGAGTACCCTAGGACAAAGGGTCGATGATTGATTTTGTGATCATATCATCTGATCTGAGGCCTTATGTTTTTGACACTCGGGTGAAGAGAGGGGCGGATTGGTCAACTGATCACCATCTGGTGGTGAGTTGGATCAGAGGGTGGGGGAAGAGTCTAGACAGACCTGGTAAGCCAAAACGTGTATGGCGGGTGAACTCGGAACATCTGGAGGAGGCCCCTGTCCAAAAGATCTTCAACACACACCTCCGGCATTGCATTTCTGGCATCCCTGTGGAGGTTGGTGGCATTGAACTTCCATTGCTGAAGCTGCAGCCTTTAACCCTCGAACACGGTGGTGGACACCGATGGTCAGGGAAGCAGTCCGACTGAAGAAGGAGTACTTCAGGGATATGTTATCCCAGAGAACTCCGGAGGCAGTTGCAGGGTACCGATGGGCCCGATAGACTGCAGCCTTTGCCACGTCAGAGGCAAAGCAGCGAGTGTGGGAAGTATGGAGAGGCTACGGAGAAGGACTTTCGGTCTGCACCAAGGTGTTTCTGGAAAACCGTTCAGCACCTCAAGCTGTGTACAGTAAGGATGGACAACTGTTGACCTCAACTGGGGAGGTAATCGGGCGGTGGAAGGATTATTTTGAGGAACTCCTGAATATAACTTACACTCCCTCTATTTTTAAAATGATTTCCACATAAAAATCCAATGATTACCTATTAGTGTTACACAGCCTGGGTCTGGCTGGTTTGTCCAGTTCTTTTTGGGATAATGAAGAGAACGTCTCCAAAACACCTTGGTCCATGTCAGATGTAATCATCTTCTTGGCTGGAGATGGTTGAAAGCAAAAACATTTCCTTGTCCACTCTCTCTACTGTATTCCAGCTCAAACGTATGGTAGGATAATACCAATAAAATATACTTGATCAAATTTAAAATCGTCCAGCTCTTCAGGTACTTCCTCACTTGCACTCGCCTTTGTTAAAAAAACGTTATATATAGTTATGTAGCTATTTAAGAGAGAAAGCAATGTGTAGTATTCCCGCACAAAGTACGCACTTTTATGGCAGGCCGTTTTAACATTTAATTCTAAAAATGTACTAGTCACTATTTTAAAGTTACTAGTACTTATTATTTAGTTACTAGTAACTATTCCATTAGTTACTAGTATCTATTCGAGTTTTACTAGTAACTATTCATTAGATACTAGTAACTATTCTTTAATTACTAGTAACTATTCCAATAGTTACTAGTATCTAT
>JACXGM010025236.1:0-15395 GCA_016801145.1 Umbra pygmaea | reverse complement strand
GTTTTGACCAGCCGCTCGAAGCACTTCATGATGATTGGGGTTAGTGCTACTGGGCGGTAGTCATTTAGGCAGGTGATGTAAGGTTTTTTTGGAACCGGGATAATGGTGGCCTGCTTGAAGCAGGAGGGGACTGCAGACTGTGTTAGGGAGAGGTTGAATATGGAGGTGAATACCCCCGCAAGCTGGTCGGCGCATCCTCGGCGCATCCTCTTGTGAGGAACATAGTGAGGAAATAGAGACCACAGGCACAGTTCTTGTTAAGGCCAGAAGTGGCAGGCCAAGTAAAATATTGGACAGGAAAAGGCAAAGGTGAGAATGGTCATAAACAGCCCACAGACCACCTCCAAAGACCTACAACATCATCTTGCTGCAGATGGTGTCACTGTGCGGGAGAGTGATGCGATAGAAGCCTTTTCTGCACACACGCCACAAACAGAGTTGCTTGAGGTATACAAACGCACGTTTGGACAAGCCAGATTCATTTTGGAAGAAGTTGCTATGGAGTGATGAAACAAAGATGGATTTGGTCAAAATCTGTGGGGTGATTTGAAGCGGGCTGTCCATGCTTGACAACCATCAAACCTAACTGAACTGGAGATGGTTTGCAATGAGGAATGGTCTGATACCTTTATCCAGAATCCAGAAACTCATTACAGACTATAGGAAGTGTCTAGAGGTTTCATATTATTACTGTGTCTTTCACTTGTTTGATAGATCAAAATGAAATTGCTGATCCAAACACCCAATTATTTATAAATGAAAATGATGCACCCCTGACAATTTCCAGATCACGGTAAATGCTTGTTTTTTTGTGGTTTTATTGTAATAATTTGTCACTGTTTTTTAATGCTCTTCATAATACATATCGATACATTGTTTAGTATTTAGGAACTTTTCACTTTGATATTTGAAAGTCTCTTTAGTGTACAGCATTTGTTTTACATGTGCCTATGACTTGCACAGTATTCAATATCACAATTCATGGCAATGTATCTCACTGTCTTTTGAAGCTGATGTTTTGGTGAACTGAACAAACCATTTGCTAAGTGACCCCCCCCCCCCCCCACACACACACACCTGATTGACATTCATCTGTACTTTTCTTTGTGGGGAAATCACACAAATGAGTATAGAGACTCAAGCATGTAACTTCCCACATTGCTGATGGAGTGCTTTTGCATCCTCAGGCAATCCTGAGTGAGAACGCTGACAGCGTCGTATTCACACCTACAGCTCCTCTGCCTGTATCTGTAATGGAGCATCAGCTTAGCGTGATATCACATACCAGCCCAGTTCAGTCATGTCTATTAACTATCCCCAAAACTGACAATTTCTTGCATCTTCCTATTAAGTTGACTGTAGATACCTAGCATGTCAAATACTGCATGCCAGACACATTCATTATCCAGAGTACTACACAACCTTTTGACTCCTAGCCATTTTATTTTAGGATGTTGTGACCCATCCAGTATTTCCACATCAGTTGTTCTGATCACAAGAGCGTTAGTGCCATGAGGAACTAAACCAGTGTAGTTGTTGATGCTGTTTTTCTCCACGTGAATCTTTTCCTTTTGTTTGCAGTCCTTCACACTGACCAGAAAGAGAATCGTGCACTACACCAGCTTCGACCAGCGGAAACGGGCTAATGCTGCTGTTTTAATCGGCGCCTATTCTGTGAGTATCCTCCTTTCCCCTCTTATAATCTTGGCAGGAAGGACAGTAGGCAAGGGTGAAGTTATATTTTGGTTCATTGCGTCATGCTGCTGATTTTGCTTTACTAGCACTGTACCCAGATGCCCCGATGCACTTTCCCCTGTTTTTGTTGTTTTTATTGCTTGACTCAGCCTTTTCTAGTGCTTTTTTTCCACCATTCAAAACAGACTGAAATAACCTTAAAGGTGCGAATGCACCTGCTGTTTAATTAAAAGTAGAACAGAATACTGAACTCGTTTCATTGTTTGTAATCATTTTAATATAAAGACCAGCCTCTGGTCAACATTTAACCCTACCAGCCAGGTGTCATTCTTCAACTCCCTTGCAGTCAGTACTGCAGCAGACAGGCGTTGACTGGCTTAGACCGTCTCATTGTTTTCAGTGGCCTGCCCGCTAAGCCCTTCTTCCAGGACTGTGATTGCCCAGCAGCTCCGGTATCACTAGAAACTATTCATTAGTCCTCTCGCTGCCAGTCATGGGTTTAGGTTGTCCTGTCTGTCCCTAGCAGATTGCAGCCTTGACTGTGCTGTGTGACGGCATCCTCTGCCAGCTGGCTACGCTGTGGCATGACAGTAAACAAAGGATTTATCTGCTGCTTCTGTTGATGCTGTGATAATGACATGTCTTATGACAAGAAGATGTTGACTATCATTTGAGGCAATGTGGGTCAGTAGTTTGTCTGTAGACAGTTCCCAGTCCCGCCCACAAGGAACAGGCCGAGGGGTAGCATTACATTTAGATTAAGCTTAATTTGACGTTGCGCCCTCTGTACGTCTGTGTCCGGTTTGTCCTTTCAAGGAAGCAAACTGGTTCAGAATTCATTCTGGTTTTGGAACTTAATGTAGAACTTTATTTATACGGGGAAAAGGAAACTGAGACCAAGGCCTCTTTCACATTTGTGCCCTGTGATACAAAAAAGCATAAAACAAGCACAATCAAGAATCTAAGACAGAATAAAATTAAATGATCAATGACATTAATAAATGAAATGCACAGTACAAACAAGAAACATTCACAGGTAATTCAGAAGACATTTAAACTTACTTATAGGAACTTAAACCTGTCTTACGTTTGCTCTGAGTTTTATTCCTTGAGTGTGCGGCATGGTATTCGAGTGAAGTTTTCCCTAACTCAGAGTGGACTTGTGGTGTCTAGTAATAGAAAGTCCTTAGTCTGATAAATAATATTTGACCAATTCATTATTTAATTTAAATAGCTAGGTAGTTTCTACAGTACAGCTTTATAAACAAACATCACCCGATGTTTGGACCTTCTAACATTCAACCGCAAGCCTTAGGTCTACTAGTGCATTCTGCAGCAAATCAATATCTGTTTTCATGAATGAAAATGCCTGAACAAGCGATGGTGCTACAGTGTAGAGAACTGTGTCATCAGCATAGGAATGGTATTTATATTTTACTGACTGAACATATGATTGATTAATCAGTTTTTACTTGCTAGCCTGTAGAAATCCAAAATTATATGAACGCAAGCTGGCTGGGGCTGTATTGAATGGGGCCCTTTGGTCTCTAGCACTCTAGTTAGCAGCCCAGCAGCGTTTTAGCAAAGGGCACTGTGTACTATAATCTGGATTTGGGATTTAATCCTGGACGACAGTGACAGGAGGACAGTTGCATGCCATAATCCCCCTCTGGCCCTGCCCAAACCACAGCCACACCACATTCAGTCAGCACTATATTACATGCTGTTCAGTCCACATGCTAGCCATGTTGTCATTCAGTGTCTAGACACCAGAAGTTGATGACATATGGTTGAGTACTCGTTTCCATGGCAAAACAATTATAAAAATTATGATTTACTAACGACAAATATGATCCTGTCAGTTATTCTGGGTCGGCGCGATTGTCCCGTGGGTCGGCGCGATTGTCCCGTGGGTCGGCGCGATTGCCCCGTGGGTCGAGGTGGAGGAGGATTGCACTGACGGTCTGTCTGACATCACAAGGTGACCGTGTCAAAGTTGCTGTTACCCTATTCTTTCTCAGAGAATCTCGCAACGGTAGAGGTACAAATCAAAACACTAAACACAGCCTGAACACTGGCAGATGATAAATTCATGATCACATCATGGACTCATCATTCAGTGACACTGAAACGTACATGCGTCTCTGTCAAATCCATTCAATAGTGTTACTCCCTGCTGTGGACATAATTCAGAAATGAACATTTAGCCCAGTTAACTTCTTTACCCTGTTAAATGGGATGTTACTTTGCCTGCTCTCTGTACAGTGCCCTCTATAAATATTAGAAACAGTAAAGGCGAAATTGCTATTTTTCTTACAATCAACGCATATCAAAATATAATTAAGATTGATATGCGACAAGAGTACCAAGTTGAACCTTTATCTATTTCTGATTGTTTCAACATATATGTTTTACCAATTAAGAATAACAGCAGAGTTGTATCCCCTGATGTTTTTTTTATGCAAGTGTAAGTATTGTGACATTTTGCTCACAGGTTTTTCTAAATCGTCAGATATTTCCTGTTCTGTTGATTTGGTCACACATAGAAGAGCTGAGAATGTGTAAATCACAGTTTCATCCTTCGCTTTTGACCTTGTGTTTGTTGTCAATAGGCATAATTCAACAAATTACTTGGGAGCAATCTATTAAATAAAAGCAAGTGATTTGGATGCTAAAAGAACAATGGCACTAAAGCTAGGGCTGTGCAATTAATCGGATTTTGATCGCGATTTCAATTTCAGCTCCTAACGATCATAACACTCTAATCGAGAAAAAACGATTTTTTTGTACAATACATTTTCTAAGAACTCATTTTTTTGTGTTTGAATGACACAAGCGCACTTTTGTCATTCCCGAAAGCGAAACTTACTTAGTCGTCTATTGAAGACGCAGTTTACAGTGTAACTCCATATCCATCGTGCGCGCATGCACAAAAAATAACACATGCCGTTGCAAACTTTTTAGCCAAAGATGTGTGGCCCATTAGCACAGTTGAGAATGACCGCTCTAGAAAGTTGTTGCATACTTTGGACAAGCGTTATAATTTGCCATCTTGCCACCACTTTACCAGAGTTGCTCTGCGTGCTTTATATGAGAAATGATGTACAGTAGTGGCGACAAAAGCAGAGTATTGATCTATGGTCTACAGTATTTTATATATTACAGCAAGGTGATTGCAGCAGCTTCATGAGTTTACCTCACAGCAACGCAGGTACTTTGCTTGTTAGTTAACTTATGAGCTTTGTCTATTTGAGTCTTGTTTAGAAATTTTATTTGTGTCCTTGTAGCGTTGTTTACTGAAACATTTTTCTTTAGTATTAGATTGCGCATATCACTACCAAAGCAAATTGAAATTGAGCAGTTTATTACATTCTCGTTCTTGGTTTCATTAGCACAGGTGTAGTGTAAAGCCATGTATTACTTTTGAACAATTATTCTACCGACTGAAGAGCAAGGCTTTGTGATACTTCTATTCAGTCGTTTGTTTGCTGCTATTTGTGATTCTACAGCAGAATTAATCATTAGAAAATAAGATATGTTTAGAAGTGTTAATTTTACAATAAATATAAATAACTTTTTTGCTAATATAATTGAAAGACATTGCTGTCTAATGTAAAAAAATGCACCCTCTCCAGATGTCAGAATTTTTACTGTTTTTCAAAATCAACAAATGCAAATTTCCAAAATCATTGAGTAATCAATTTAAATAATCGTGATTTCAATATTGCCAAAAATTATCGTGATTATGATTTTTTCCATAATCGAGCAGCCCTAACTAAAGCTATGCCTGCATTGAGTCTACATCCTGGGTTGTCTTTAATCATTGTAGAATGTGTGGGGAACATAGCAGGGCTGTCCATTATTACTTTTGTTATTTTTCTAAATGTTGATCTGGGGGGCTTGTGATTGGGCAGTGTTTGTTTGGGCTTCACTGGTTCTGATGTTCCGAAGTTGTTTGGTGCTTTAATGCAAATGATTATCAGTCAAGCCAGGAGGATTTTACGTGGGATGAACAGCTGTTGTTGTGGGACCAGTAACATATGCACACACCCACACCATCCAGCAGTGGAAGTTAAGATGGTGCATTTCAGAGGTATCCGATTGTCTGACTTGGTGAATATTTCATGAAGTGGGAGAAGATAAAACAAAGCTCCGTTGTACTTGGTGAGTTGTTGCAGGCTCCATGTACTGTTTTCCCTCTGTCACCAGAGCTCTTCACATGCATGTGGCTTTTACATGCCCACTGTCCCATGCTCAGCCCTATTGTCATCCAGTCAACCTTTGAAAATTGGCACTCTTAAACAGATTTGTTTGTGGGTGGTTGGTGCCTGTTATTTTTGGATGGATGTTTACTTCACATTTGCACATTTTCTTTTGTTTTACCATTTGATTCTTAACACCTATGTTTTTTGAGTGGCATTTAAAAAAATAAAAAACCCTTTAAAAATTAACCTTGATGACCATACAAATTTGAGAAATATTTATAAGAAAAAATTAATCTGTTTAAGTAATACCTAACGTCATTTGTACAGCAGCACCTTGGAGCAGCAGACCGCCTAGAGGATAAGGCATCTGACAATCAATCGAAACATAGCTCATTCCAATCCTTGGGTGGCAAGATTAACAGTTTTCCATCTCTGAGCAAGACAGTTAAACCACATGACTCCCATGTCATTAATGTGAATAAGTTTCTCTGTCATCTAACCTGCTAAAATAGGTGGAAAATTAAGCAACCACACTGATATTTAAGGCTTTTGTTGTTGCAGCTATTTTTGAGACAGGGCAGCAAATTCAAGTCTTGTACGAACACCCTAAGTATTGTGCCAATAGTATTAACCCACATGGTGGAGACTGTAACATGGCTCATTAAGCAGGAAATTGAACAGTATAGGAGTTTGTGACTGGGTCTGGTCTCAGGTCTTATAAAGCACTATGTAAGACCTGAGACTCTGAGGCATAGACATGAAGAAAAAATATATTTATATATTGTACAGGATATCATATTCATAAATCAGCACTTCAAGTCAGATCTATATTTATTATACTAAACGGCTTTTATTTTGTTCAGGCTTTGCATATTTGGCCTCTCAAACACGCTTCCCTGTTAATGCCATGGTTTAAGTTAGTGATTCAACACCAAACCAATTAATTTTAAACAATGGATACATTAAAAGAAATCACAATTTATAATTTTATTTTTGAACATGACACTTTTATCAACAATAAGGGAGAAATAAAAAGAAGGCATTAATTGTCTGTACCCAGTCACAACATGTCATGTGCTGGTTGCTGATCAATTAAGTGAAAATGAAGTAGCAGACACAGTTATCATGGAAGATGCCTTGTATGAATGTGGTAAAGGCGGGTGCTGATTTCATGTGTTTTTCCCCGAGCACTGACTCAAGTGTGTTGGGACAGCAGTACCTTCAAGGATGGATGAGCTAGCTGGTCTGTGTTTATGTACAGCTTCCATTTGGAAAGGCGGTGACAAGGCCTCTGGCCTGTTGATGTGAATGTCCCCGCCTCTGGGTTCATAGCAGTGATCTAAGGCAGTGTGTGTCAAAGTATGGGTCCTGACCCACAGGTGGGTTGTGGGGGATTAAAATTGAGTCAGCAAATACGTTTTCATAATTATTTTGTAATAGTTTTTTTCTCATGATATAGTCGACGTTACACCCTAAACTGAGCTCAAATTCCTTCCGGGTTGCCTAGTAGAAAGACCGTAGGCTGATGACCGTACCACATTAGGCGCCTTTTGCACCGTGTGCTGGAATAATCTGGTTGACTATCTATCTATCTATCTATCTATCTATCTATCTATCTATCTATCTATCTATCTATCTATCTATCTATCTATCTATCTAGACAGCTGATATTTTCCATCCATATTCATAATCTTCTTTCGCACTGAAGTCAAATCGAGGCTGCTGTAGTGTAAAGGGTAAAGCATGAAATGGCTTTTCTATAGAACAAGAGTGGAATGGATTTACAGCAGAGGCATGGGCAGCCAGTCACTGAGACACTTTGTGGGACCAGTAGCTAACGTTAGTCTGGTGCTTGCTTAGCATCTTAAAAAAACATTGGTTGCTTTGTGCCCTTCAGAGTTTTTGTGCCCCTGGGCACTTTCCCAGTTGCCCATATGGTTAATCCACCCATGGTCAAGCTTTGTCCATATTGCACTTGATACAACGTTGTAAAATAGCATTTATAAATGTGTTTGTCATTGTTCTACTTCATGTCGATTTCTGAGGAATTGTTACTTCGTCTACATGTTTAGTTTTTATTGGTTAGATTCTTTTGTTCGAAGAATTATTAACATGACAAATACTTATGCACATTTCGTGAAACAGCCTTTTGTCTGCGAGTCAGGAAATAATTACTTTGATACTATGGAAAGTAAATGTAGCCTATCTAGCAATGCACATGCAAACTGTACAGCAGTTGCAGATCGGTGAAAAAATTCTGACTGGAAATGGATCCCAACCATGGGTAATAGGACCACTGGTTGTAGAGTAACTAGGCCTGCACGATAAATCGTTAAAAAATCGCAATCTCGATTCACCCCTGTTCGCGATTTTTAAATGACTTTGATTCTCATAAAAACCTTTTTGTAAAATGTAGGTTTGGTACTGCCAATTTTTTTTGTTCATGGTTCACATGTGCAATAAACATTACACGTTGTGATAAAAAAATTGTGGCAGAAAATCGTGATCTCAATTCTAAGATAAAAAAATCATGATTCATACTGTGCAGGCCTAACAGTAACCAAAAAAGCTTGTAACCACTGGCCAGGGCTGTAACGATATGCGTATCGCGATTAAATATGCACTCCAGAGCTAGTTCACTTGGCAACAGTATATAATGCCCGCAACATGAACTATTTCATTTCAAACTAATAGCGTTAGTTTTAATTCATTGCAATAAACATTGTGAATTATTTGTAAAGCTAGTGAATTGTAACCAAATGCAATTGTATTGTGTGTGTAAAAAAATAATAGGAGTATGTGATAGCAAAAACGGCACATTTAACATGTTTTTAATAACTGATTATTAAAAACATTAACAAATAAGTTGTACACATTCATTGAATATATTGTCAGTGTCTCATGTAAAAAAACAACAGACTCTAGTGAATGAAAATCATTCACTAGAGTCTGTTGTTGCGGTGGTTATGTCCAAATAATCTTGCAAATCGGCCAGGTAATCTGTCACCGCTTCCTCAACAGTGTTTCTTAGTTACCTCTGCTCGTGCGCGATAACTCTTGAACTCTTGGGAGCTGTAAATGCAAGTGTCAGTTAACACCCCATCAAAGTAGTTAATGGATATAACCACGGCAAATTGTTTTTTTTGTGGAAAAAATACGTTTTGGAATATTGAATTGTATGACCTCGACAATCGACTAGTGTGGACTTCACTGGAAAATGGAAAATAAACTAAGGTATGTACACAAACTTATTTGTTCAAACTCGCTGTGTTTATTATAAGGAATCAGTGCAAATCGATATGGACTAGCAATGACATTTTGAACATGTTTTGTGGCTCAAAGCACGCTTTTTAACTTGCCCCGTAAATGCGTAATGGTTGTCTATTGGCAGCAAAATGTAAACACGGTTTTGGCAATATAGATTGTTTGAGTTATTAACACTACAGACAGCACTTCCGATATGCAAACAACAGAGCTACTTTTTGAAATCGCCCGGAATTCTCCTTTAACAACGAAACATTTTCTGTCTCACTGAGAGCTTTCGGTGGACAACAGCAAAACAGCGGCTATATTGATTCAACCGATGAAGTTGGGCAGGAGCCCTACCCATATTTCTTCACTGTATTCCAGCTCAAATGTTTGGTTAGATATTACCAATCAATAACACTTGATCAAAGTTGAAATTGTCCAGCTCTTAAGGTATTTCCTTACTTGCACTCGCTATTGTTGAGAAAATCCCCCTCTAACTCTTCAAATAAGCTTTGTATCTATTTCCCGAAGAATGAAATGGGTAATATTCCAGCTAGGGATGCTCATATTGACTGTTTAACCGCTAACCGAATTAATACTATTAAATTTTTACGTATATGTAGCCTATATTAGTTAAATCACGTGGCGCGTTTACACGCGCAACCAGAGCCTGGCGCTTCGTTTTGAAAGGTGGGGAGATATAGGTAATGAGGAGCGAAGTAAATATACCGGCTGCCTGTTTTGCGTCTGCAGCGCATTCTTCATTTAAAATGACAACCCTTGGACATTTATGATCACTGTGATATTAACTTGCCCTTTCATTTTTTCATGTAGAGAAACATAACGCTATCATATTGGGAAGCATATATTATTTTATCGGCTATAATTCATCATGCTCCTGATGCATTATAGCCGACAAAATAATGTATCTTAAAAACAACAAACACAGCGATTGACAACACGCACTTTATTTTCGGAGAGGACCGTAATGGTAATTTCAATGAAATGGGTGTGCTCTGCAGATATTTTATAGTTAGTAACATAACGCATAGCAAGCGTTCTCAACATTTTGTTTTGTGTTAATGAAATATAGCCCTTATTTGCAGTAGGCCTCCTGTAAGCAACAACCTTGTTCCAGATTGTCACCGACTGTTTTCATTCTATAATTTCACAACTCTGTAAACACTGCATAAAAGCTACTTTCCTTTGATTGAAAACAGAAAGTGAAAACGTCTACGACAAATTTTCTGCGACAATATTTTGGTTGGTGTGGACTTTACGCCAGTGTAGTTTGGTGAAACCAAACATCGACCAGCTTTAGTATGAAACTAACTAGTTTCATCGTATCGTTTAGTGTGGACTTTGCACCCGAGTGAACTTATACTTAAAGCTGGTGCACCCAGCGGCTGTTGTTGATCTGTTCTGTATGCTGTTTAGACATTAAAACAAATCCGTGAAATTTTTTGTAGTATATTTAATGGGTTACAGACACTCGTCAATTATATTTTTTATTTAAAGCCAATTGAATCTCATAATCTTATCAGTTAACGGTTAATAATCGGTTAACGAGTTCCGGTTGTCGGTCAGGAAAATTACCTGAAATGAGGATCCCTAATTTCAGCACAAAGTGGGCAGTTTTAGTATCCATTTAATTCAGGGGCATGACAAGAACAGATACGGAAGTCAACTAGTATTCCTCGCCCGAGTTTCATTCGCTCGCCAGTGAAATTTACGGTGGCCAGTTTAGAAAGTGCAGCACACATTGAAAAGTTTTTTTTATTATGCTGTTGGAGAAATTACCTGGAAAATGATTTTGAGGTGTTTGATTGCAAGAGTCTTACTTTAATATCCATACAGACATAATAATGATAAACTGTAAATTTGCAAACATTTTTTTTCGTGACATTTCGGTCACAATAGTTTGTCATTGAAAATTTGGGTTGCCAAAAAATTTTGAACAACACTGATCTAAGGACCTACATAATCTTAAATGAATTGGGAAGGTGAAAACTAAATTAAAAGTATGAAAGCTGTGGGGTTTACTATTGGGAGTCACAGATAACTAACCACTCTCTTTCTCACTCTTTTCTCCTTTTCTCTTCATCAGGTAATCTACCTGAAGAAGACTCCAGAGGAGGCCTACAGAGCTCTCATCTCTGGCTCCAATGCCTCGTATCTTCCGTTCAGGTAGCATTCATGTCCACATTAGCAGAGAAACTTCTCACTGAAACAGGTCACCAGTAATGGGTAGTAAAGTCATGGCTTTGAAAGCAAGTTGACCTTTTTGCTGTCTATTTGCCGTTTTGTTTGGTTGTTGCAGTTCTAGGAAGGTTTACACCTACATTTTCTTATTGTTTTCACTTGCCTTTCATGTAGCAGATGCTGTTATCCAGAGGGACTTAATGGTCGTGTGTTTACATCTTTACACATTACTGTCCCCTCGTGGGAATGCTCTTAGTTCCCGTTCTGGGCCTTCAAGCAGTTTGTTAAATCTGTCTTACTTTACAGAAGCAGCATAAAGACCTTTATTGCACTGCTGGTTTGCTTCTAAAAGCTAAGCAGGGTCGGGCCTGGTTAGTCCCTGGATGGGAGACTAATGCTGCTGGAAATGGTGTTGGAGGGCCAGTAGGGGGCACTTTTCCTTCTGGTCTAAATATAATTCCCAATGCCCCAGGGCAGTGATGGGGACATCTGCCTTGCGTACGGTGCCGTCTTTCGGATGGGATGTTAAATGGGTGTCCTGACTCTGTGGTCACTAAAGATCCCATGGCACTATTTGTAAGGGTAGGGGTGTTAACCCCGGTGTCCTGGACAAATGTCCCATCTGGCCCTCAATCCATCATGGCAACCTAATCATCCCTATCTCTCAACTTGCTCATTCATTTCACTCTCCCCAGGTAGTTGCTGCAAATGAGAAAGTGTTCTCATTCAACTTGTCTGGTAAAATAAAGGTACCGGTAAACTAAACTAAACAGAGTCGATGACTGGTTGACTCTTACAGACCTGTCGGTTATCCACTTCTAGAGGAGACCAAAATGTCACCTTTACACTGGGACTCCATCCCTCTCCCTGGTACACCTAACCACCCTGTCATGACACCTGATGGTTAACCTGGGATGACTAATGATCAGTGATTTGACCTACACTTTTCAAAAACTGAGGCTTTACTCATTCTCCTCAGCTTAGTCCACCCACTACAGAAACATGGAGTAATCCTCTCTCCCTCGGGCTCACAGTTATCCATGTATTATTACTCTTGTGGATCAGATGACTCACTTGTTAATTGGATTTAAAAGTAGCTATTTCTTTTGAGAGTGTTGGTTGTTGGTATAATATTGTTTAACTTGGTGTTGGCCTGTTTGAATGCTTGGTTCATTTATGTTAACTGGATGATTTGGATAGCTCAATTAGATAAGTTCTGCTTTCATTTGGCGTTATGTTGATACATCAACTTGGGCTACATAATCCTGTTTAGTGTACACTGATCATCCATAACATTATGACCACCTGCCTAATATTGTGTAGGTCCCCCTTGCTCTGAAAACAGCAGCCCCATACACAACACACTGATGCACTGTGTGTTCTGACACCTTTCTATCAGAACCAGCATTATCTTTTCAGCAGTTTGAGCTAGAGTAGCTCGTCTGTTGGATCAGACCACACGGGCCAGCCTACACTCCCCTAGTGTATCAATGAGCCTTGGCCGCCCATGCCCCTGTCACCGGTTTACTGCTTTTCCTTTCTTGGACCACTTTTGATGGGTACTGATGACTGCAGATGGGGAACCCCCAACAAGAGCTGCAGGTATGGAGATTCTCTGACCCAGTCGTCTAGACATCACAATTTAGCCCTTGTGCTCAAATCCCGACGCTTGCCCATTTTTCCTGCTTCTAACACATCAACTTTTTTGTGTATTAAATTAGAAGCAGGAAAAATGGGTAAGCGTAAGGATTTGAGTGATGGTGAACCGGCCACAGAGTCATGGGCGGCCAAGGCTCATTGATACACTAGGGGAGTGTAGGCTGGCCCGTGTGGTCTGATCCAACAGACGAGCTACTGTAGCTCAAACTGCTGAAAAGATAATGCTGGTTCTGATAGAAAGGTGTCAGAACACACAGTGCATCAGTGTGTTGTGTATGGGGCTGCTGTTTTCAGAGCAAGGGGGACCTACACAATATTACGCAGGTGGTCATAATGTTATGCATGATCATGTATATAATAGCTGCTATCATGGGGTGTGCATGTGGTCAGCGTTAGGTAATGAATTAGTTCAATAGATCCCAAATACCTGGAAAAAGGCTGTTGTGAGCCTGTGTGGATTTGGGTTACCTCAGAAGGCTTCACCTTATCGACTTCATTCTTATGAACAATGGAGTAACACCCTTATCACAGCCCCATTGGCATTCCTCACTGAGGTGAGGAATTCAGGTTGAGAAATGTGTGTGGTTGCGGGAATGACAGAGCAAGGGTTTGGTACGCAAGGAAAGCATGTCAGGAGCAGCTGCTAGAGCCCGTCTCCAACCCTGTGGTAGGGCTGGGCGATATGGCCCAAAATGAATATTTCAATACATTTTGTAGCTTTTACCGACTAAAGATATATATCTCGATATGTAATTATTTTTAAAGTTTAGAAAATGTGTACACGTATTTAAAGAAAAAGGGAATTTTTTACAATTGATATTTTTGATAAATAATCATAATTGATGTGTATATAATAACTAAGGGGGGTAAAGGCAAATAATAGAAATGCTACAACAGTCTGTTATGTTCAGAAAATTACATCACTCAACTGTAATCCAGCCTTTAAAAACTGGAAAAGATAACACTTTTGTCATGTTACGATATCCAAAATCTAAGACGATAATCAGTCTAATATCACAATATCGATATAATATTGATATATTGCCCAGCCCTACCCTGTGGTGACCTGCACGACGCCTTTCTGCTCTGATGCTCTATTGAGATGTAAGAAGGCTTTCTGTTCTGTACATGTTGTCTTGTGCTGCGTCAGTGTGACACGGGTTAGCCGACAGGCCTGGTTATCTTGTGTTATGATAGTGACAGATCTCATCCGTCAGGGCCTGTCGACACCTGCCTGAATGTTTAAAGAGTTGAACCTGAACATAGACAAGCCCAGTAGCCTCACTTCATTTGCCATTAGCAAAGCCATGATAGATTAGCACTGGTTTTGCAAAGTACATGAAGCAGCCAGCTGAAAATAGATTATGGCGTCTGTTTAGCCGACAACCTTTGTTTAGGGAAAGCATTGATGTTAGAAACTTTGAACCTAATTGGCCTGCTGACTTCCCTTCATGTGCCTCATTTAGGTATTATCACAAAGTCACTTGAACTCTTTCACTCCCTGTTTTATGTAATTTTAATGACTTACTATGCGCTGCATCTACCCAGCAAAACATAATATGGCTCTGATTACAAGGAGTGTGGCTTTGAAGAAAGTTACCGGTTGTAGACATAATCGTGATCCAGTGACTCCTGATGTCTAGCTTCTCCCTGTGGCTATGCCTTATCCATTGGGCCTCGCTGGTTATTTGGTGTAATTGGGGCCTTGTTTGGCCCACAAAGATGGCCTTATTGCTGCAGTCACAAAGCTGTGTGGGGGAGGAGAATGGATCTTTTGTCAGCATTGTTGACCAGCTCTGACGGGCCGTAGAGAACGTGGTGGTACTTATGTAATGTGTTGTAATTAGTGAAGAAAGGACCAGTTGGGAACAGAGGAAAGGGGAGATGTTTGCATAATTTTATCATTAGGCTCTCCTGTATAACATGCAGCTCCTCCTGTGGTAGCTTGATGAATTTCAGAGACGTTATTAGATCAAAGGAAATCTCAACTCAAACAGCAGTTTTAATTGCAGTCAGGAAATAGAGTGAAGCTCTGAGCATATTAGCTAACCTCCAGCTTATGGTTTGGCCTAACGAAGGCTGGACCAACCAGCCTAGTTAGATTCCTTTGAAGTGGATTTGATGTATATTCTTGGGCTACTTTTAGATAATCTATTTTAAACCCGACCTTTGAACTTTACTGTTTCTTTATCTCTCCCCAGTTTCCCCCCTGTTCTGTCTGTCTCTCTGTCTGCGTGCCTGTCTGTCTGCGTGCCTGTCTGTCTGTCTGCGTGCCTGTCTGTCTGTCTGTCTGCGTGCCTGTCTGTCTGTCTGTCTGCGTGCCTGTCTGTCTGTCTGCGTGCCTGTCTGTCTGTCTGTCTGTCTGTCTGTCTGTCTGTCTGTCTG
>JACXGM010025235.1:0-10118 GCA_016801145.1 Umbra pygmaea | reverse complement strand
TTAATGACTACCGGTAGTCTGTTAATGTGAATGTAAATGACTAGTCTGTTAATGTGAAGGTAAATGACTAGTCTGTTAATGACTACCGGTAGTCTGTTAATGTGAATGTAAATGACTAGTCTGTTAATGTGAAGGTAAATGACTAGTCTGTTAATGACTACCGGTAGTCTGTTAATGTGAATGTAAATGACTAGTCTGTTAATGTGAAGGTAAATGACTAGTCTGTTAATGACTACCGGTAGTCTGTTAATGTGAATGTAAATGAATAGTCTGTTAATGTGAAGGTAAATGACTACCGGTAGTTTGTTAATGTGAAGGTAAATGATTAGTCTTTTTTAAATATATATTTAACTTTAATTTACGTTAACCAGGTGGGCCATTGAGAACAGTTTCTCATTTGCAATGCTGACTTGGCCAAGTTAAGGTGCAAAGTTGCAAGATTACACATGGTACACATGAAGTACACAAAAAACAAAAATAAAAAAACAAGGGTGCAGATAGTCAGAGTACAACACAAGAGTACTTACAGTTAGTGCAAATGAGATCTAAATTAGAGAGGTATATCAAATGGTATGAAAAGTGACTCACAGTAACAATGGAAAAGATAACACTTGTGTGGAAAAGATAACACAAGTGTAATGATAATAGTGGAAATAACAATAAATTAATAAATTTCAGTGTGGATGAGTGTGTGCAAATACACCATGGGGCATAACTAAGGAACTAGGGCATGAATGGGTGGGAACAGTGTGTGAGTGAGGGAGAGTCAGCATGTGCAGTAGATCTGACAGTTGCAGTTTAAAAGCAGTGAGTGAGATGGTGGTCTCAAATATCAGTGAGTTTTGTAGTTCGTTCCAGTCGTTAGCAGCTGTGAACTGGAAGAAGTGGCAGCCAAAGGATGTATGGGCTTTTGGGGTGACCAGAGAGATGTACATGATGCGCGCACGTTGTGGGTCGGTGAGGCAATGGTAAGAAGAGAGTTAAGGTACGGTGGGGATTTGCGTAGAAGTGGCTTGTAGATGAGTTGATACCAGTGAGTCAGGCGTCAAGTGTGTAGTAAGGGCCAGCCCACAAGTACATATAGGTCACGGGGGGGTTGAGTATCAAATGGGGCATTGGTGACAAATCGGATGGCGCTGTGGTAGACTACATCTAATTCTCTCAGGAAGGAGATAGAGGTAGTTCTGTAGATAACATCTAACATCTAAGTCTAGGATCAGCAGGATGGTCATTTTCACGAAGATGTGTTTGGCAGCATGAGTAAAGAAGGACTTAATGCCAAATAAGAACCCAATACTAGATTTAATTTTGGATTGGAGATTGTTCATGTGGGTCTGGAATGAAAGTGAATAGTCTAACCAGACCCCTAGATATTTGTTGATGTCCACCAGTTCCGGCACAAGCCTTTTGGGGGCCCAAAGCAGAATTCGATTTGGGGGCCTCCTCCTTTGCATTCGACTGGGGGCCCCCTGGTGGCCCCAAGCAGCCGCTTAGTTCGCTTATGCCTCGGGCTGGCCCTGATGTCCACATATTCTATTTTAGACCCGTCTAGAGTGGTGATGCTAGTCAGGTCGGTAGGTGCGGGCAGTGATTGGTCGTAGAGCATGCATTTAGTTTTACCACAGTTTAGGAGCAGTTGTAGGTCACATAAAGAGTGTTGTTTGGCATCAAAGCTCTCTTTGAGGTTTGTTAGCACAGTGTCCAATGCAGGCCTGGATGTGTATAGAGTTTAAATGTGAAAGTAAATGATTAGTCTGTCAATGTGAAGGTAAATGATTAGTCTTTAAACTTGAAAGTAAATGTGGAGTCTGTAATGAGGTGGTGGAGCTAGTTATAGGATTGGACTTGATCCAACACTTGGGTGTTGCCTTGCCAGCTACCCGCTGACTGTCTCACTCTCAAGTCAGAAGTTTACATACACCATAGCAAAAGACATTTAAACTCAGTTGTTCACTATTCCTGACATTCAATCCTAGTAAAAATTCCTTGTCGTAGGTTAGTTAGGATCCCCACCTACATTTAAAAAATGTGAAAAGTCAGAATAGTAGCAGAGAGATTAATTTGTCAGCTTTTATTTCTTTCATCACATTCCCAGTGGGTCAGAATTTTACATACACTCAATTAGTAGTTGGAAGCATTGTCTTTAAATTGTTTGACTTGGGTCAATCCTTTCTGGTAGCCTTCCACAAGCTCCCCACAATGAGTTGAGTGAATTTTGGCCCATTCCTCCTGTTAGAACTGGTTTAACTGAATCCGGTTTGTAGGCCTTCTTGCTCACACAAGCTTTTTCAGTTCTGCTTACACATTTTCTATAGGATTGAGGTCAGGGCCTTGACTGTTGTCCTTAGGCCATTTTGCCACAAATTTGGAAGAATGCTTGGATCCATTGTCCATCTGGAAAACTCATGTGCAACCAAGCTTTCACTTCCTAACTGATGTCTTGAGATGTTGCTTCAATATATCCACATAATTTTTTTTTCTTCATGATGCCATCTATTTTGTTTAATCCACCAGTCCCCCCTGCAGCAAAGCACCCCCAAAACATGATGCTGCCACCCACATGCTTCACGGTTGGGATGGTGACCTTCGGCTTGCAAGCCTCCCCCTTTTTCCTCCAAACATAACAATGGTTATTATGGCCAAACAGTTAAATTTGTTTTTGTCAGTCCAGAGGACATTTGTCCAAAAAGTATGATCTCTGTCCCCATGTGCAGTTTCAAACCATAGTCTGGCTTTTATATGGCAGTTTTGGAGCAGTGGCATCTTCCATGCTGAGCTGATTTTCAGGTTGTTTTGATATAACACATTTTTTTGTGGATATAAATATTTTGCACCTGTTCGTCCAGCATCCTTTGCTGCTGTTTTTATGGGATTGATTTGCACTTTTCGCACAGAATTTATTCATCTCTAGGAGCCGTATGTTGGCCACGTGGTCCCAGGGTGTTTATAATCGCATACTATTGTTTGTACAGATAAATGTGATACCTTCAAACATTTGGAAATTGCTTTTAAAAATGAACCAGACTTGTGAAAGTCTAAAATTATTTCTGAGGTCTTGGCCAATTTCTTTAGATTTTCCCATGATGTCAAGCAAAGAGGCACCGAGTTTGAAGGTAGGCCTTGAAATACATTCACAAGTAAACCTCCAATTGACTTTTTTTTAATTATGCCAAATACCCAATCAGAAGCCTCTAAAGTCATTACATATTTTTCTGGAATTTTCCAAGCTGTTTAACAGCACAGTCAACTTAGTGTACAGTATGTAAACCTCTAGCCCACTGGATAGCTATTGTGATATAGTTAAATATAATTCAAATAATCTGTCTGTAAACAATTGTTAAAAAACCTACTTGGGTCATGAAAAAACTAGATGTCCTAACTGACTTGCTAGAACTATAGATTATTAACATGACATCTGTGGAGTGGTTGACAAATTAGTTTGAATGATTCAACTGTATGTGTCTGGTTCTTCCCCTCCTCTCGCTCTCCTTGTCACATAGTCTTTTCTCACAAACACACACCTCCCCCTTCTCTATCTTTTACCTGAGGTGTCCGAAGGCTTTCAGCCACTTCGGTTCTCGGTGTCCATCCGTCCTGATTCCACTCCTGCTCCTAGCTTTCGCCCTAAACCCCACCAGTGCCTGGGCCAGCCCTGCCTCCACCTCTCCCTCCCTCTCGTCCTCTCCCCCGTCTCTCTCTCCCTCTCTGCTGCTCCTGGCCAACACCAGCCTCGCCCGTTGCTCTGCGTCCCTGTCTCCAGCCACGTGGAAAAGACGCCTCAGCTGGCGCATGTTAACCCCCGCAAAGATGTTGGAACATCCCGACTTCCTGTTTCGTCTGTTGTCAGGCTGCCAGACCAGGGACGGACCATCCACTGCAGAGGGGGGGTCCAAGTCCTCCATGTCCCACTGAGAGGGTGAGGGAGTTGGAAGGGAGAGGAGAGAGAGAGGGCTGATAGCTAAGGAAGGAAGGGGGAGAGAAGGGACAGTCAGTTGGTGGGAGACAAAGTTAAATATCAGAGCTCTTCAAGTCGACTCCTACAGCAGGACTAATAGTTAGCAAGTCACCAAAGACAACATCCGACATCAGCTAAACATTTACCCAACATTCACCACATATCCAGGCCTGCTGCCTAGCAACATAGAACCACTGTGTGGCAAATCCTCTGGGCCTCGGTTTACACAATGGAGCCTATTCCCAAAGTAGGGCAACACCCTATTCAGCCTTACACAGGGCACATGGTGCCAGTTTATTCAAGGCTCAAAATAGGGTGTTGAGGAAAGGCAAAGACATGCAGGAAAGCTCCTTTCTATCTGGTATAACCTGCTTAGAGATATGAGGAGGGAGGGGCAAAAGAGTAGACATGGAGAGACTGGGGGGGGGCAGTGAGGTAGGAAGCAAGAACAGAAGGTTTGAAATCTGGTTGTTGACTCCAATTTGGGATGACGTCTGGTTGTTGGATGGAAGCCCAGTGTGTGATTAGTAAGCAACAGTTCTTCTGTTGATACTCCCAAGACACAGCGACTGACTTGTGCTATGGTTTAGATACTATCAGATGACAGAGTCAAGAACATTGAGATCTAGAGCATCGGGTGAAAGGTTATTGGTTCAAATGATCCCTGAGTTTAAGAGGAAAATTAATCTAGCATTGTGACCTTACGTACACGAACACTTAACTGTTCATGTAAGTCACTGGGGATGACGGCGTCTGATGAAGCATACTGCTTCCAAAAGCCTTTGGTGCGTTGCAGTGTGAGATTTCACTTTTATTTTACCAGGTGGACACATTGAGAACTGTTTCTCATTTTAACCGACAACCTTGCCAAGTTAAAACAAAAATACTGGGTTCTTCAGAGTAAATGGTTTAGGTAGCCTATATGTTACAATGTTAGTGCAACGGAAGTCTGAAATAGAGAGATAGATTAATTGGTTTGTAAAGTGGCATGAAAATAACAATGGAATTTTAACACTTGTGCTTAACTGTGAACAGATTTTGTGCAAAGGACAAGCAATAAACAAGATACGGTAGAGATGTGGCCATAACTAAGGCACTAGATCAGAAGTGGGCAGAGGTAGTGTGCGTGTGAGAGATGAGGGATTGTCAACAAATAACATATTATATTGTATGCTTTATGCTAGACCAGTGGGGTAAGAACCGAGAGTTGGTGTAAGTGACCTGGTCATTTTACCAGGAGCTGAATGGGTTCCTTGGCATATGATGGCCTGCAAGCCTCTGCATGACATCTACTCAAGGGTGGATGGTTACTGTTACCTTTGGCTTTGTGTAGGTCATTGTAGAGTATAACATTGTAACTACAGCATAAAACATATCAGCTAAAAACTTAGGTCATTGGTTGTAAAAGTGGTGCTGTTGAGCCTCAAGTGTTCCGATTTGTGCCTCATCAAAGCCAGTCACTTTCAAACTTGGAATTTCATGGCTAACTGCAATATTAATGTAGTATTCTACTTATTCATATAAAAACAACAATTTTGCAAAAACCAGCACAAAATAGATTACATTGATTTTGTCTAATTGCACTTTTATGGCAGTTTCAAAACTGCATTTTTATGCGCGAATATCCCAAGTCTAAATGCTAATTCTTTTCGCTAGAGCAAATGAAAACTGAATCATGATGATTACGTAACGGGAATGTGTTGGCAGCTACTGTTTATCTATATCTTAGATTTTCGATAGGCCGAAATGGATATAAGGACTGATCAAAGCCCCAGCACCCTACATCACGCATCAAAGTCAAAATCCAATTATCACATGGATGGATAGCATAGTCAATTCTCAGAAATTAAAGACTGATATGATATACAACCTGCAATGCCGGAATGCGCAGCTAATTTAAATATTCGCGTAGTGATGTTTGGCATTTTATTCGGTCTATCCACGTGCCCGATGCAGAATCCATGTCATGGGCTGCATTTGGGGAATCGTCATTGCAGGAAGTAGATATGTTGTTATTTGCTGCATCAGTCAGACATCATTTGAATAATCATATAATGGATATTAAACAGCATTGCGTATTATGTAAATCAGCGTTTAAAAAAACAAAATAATTTCCCTATAACGCTGACAGTATCAAGTTAGAAAATAATTCTTACCCCAAGTGAATGAAGTGAAATTTGACACCTGTTGGCTTTGATAATATCTACCACTCAGATACGGAATTCCACGAGGAAGTTGATATTCTTTCAAACTTCATAGTAGGCTACGCTACTTGTTTCGTGGAGCAGTAAGGAGACCACATTAAGTTTTCCTGTTTGGCGGCGGATAGTGCGCGATTGAGCCCTGCATTTACAATGCTCTCTCCCACTTTTTCTCTCTCCCTCTTTCTTTCACGTACGACCAATAGCAGCTCTTGGGACCAAAAGCACACCCCTCCCAAACCGCAATACAGTGACCCATTTCGGACCAATCACAAACCATTAGAGAGGTGCGTCGGCTGTTTGGGCCACGAGCAGGGTACATTAACATTGACGTCATTGACGCGGGTGATTACCTCAGACCTAGCGAAAGGGATGGTAAGGAGGAACGTAATTAATCCACCCCCCAGATTGAGAGTAAGTCAAATAAATGTAACGACAACGGAGTAATAACAACATTGAATATTTATTATTAGAACCATCTAAAAGTAAAGGTCTCATTGGTTGAATTACATTGTTATGTTACATGTTAAGTGGACATGTTTACTCTTGGCCGAGATTGAGCCAAACATACCCTGACATAACCCGACGTTAAATGTAACCTTTCCTAACCATAGCATAACACTTTTCAATTTTTGACGACAGACAATTCCAAAGGATCCCACTTAGACTTTTCCTTCTTAGCCTTGCCTTATTACAACCAATGTAATCCATACAAGTTCTGCAGGCACACGACGTTGAGAAGACGTCTAGTCCACGTTTTTACAACCAAAAGACGTCTTCTCAACGTCTACTCAACGTTGTGTGCTTAATTATACAGTATTTCAACAGCCATGTTATACAATAACTGCATGTACACAATATACACAACATCAAGATTTGTTTGTTTTATACAAGTTACATACATAACAAAGTATGTATTCAAATACATTAATAAATAAATATAGAGAAATAGGAGCACTTTCAGGAAAAATACCATCCTACACATTTAAAAAAGCAGAAAGATTATCCAGTATGACAAGCATTTTTTCTTAGCAAAACTAGAAATGTGTTAAATTGCGTTACTTCATGTGGGGCAAGGGAAGTGAATACAGTTTGGCCTACTATGAAACCAACAATTGTCATATCACCCGGTAACTAATCCTGTTTCATTGTGCTACAATTATTTATTTTAACTTGAATAAGTCATTTGAATCTTTTTTAAAGAGAGGCCCACACTACATTCACATAACAAATACAGGGAGAAGTCCTAGAACTGTCACCAGAGATAAACGCAGGGTACTGTAAAAGACAGCATCTGTGTCAAAGTGTAGATGCTGCTGCTCGCGTATATATTACAGAGACCTTGACGTATAGAGACCACACATTTGTATTTTGTTTATTTATACTTCAAATTGAGGCCAAACCACATTGAGGCCAATTCTTTAGTTTCAAGTGAGGATGGTCTGAAAAGTGAAAAAGCAAGACATGGTTCTTTGCTACAGCATTCACCTCTTATTAGTTAAACAATGTTAAATCATTACAATGCTAACGAGGAACATTGCTCGTCAGTCAGGGGTTACTTCCCGCATTAAAACCCTAATTTGGGAGAATTTTCTTTAGACATCCACCAGGTGGCACTGCACAGCTGCTATATATATATTTATTTATTTACCGTTCACCAGGCAAGTTGACGAAGAACAGATGCTAATTTGCAGCAACGGCCTGGAGAGAAGTGTGGGGGGGGGGGAGAGGAGATGAGAGACAATTGAACGCTGGGGATGATTTGGTTGTCCTGATGGTATCAGGGCCAAAAAGGACATTTGTCCAGAACACTGGGGTAAACACCCCTACTCTTAAAATAAGAGTGATGTGATGTAGAGAGGTATGGAGAGATCACGCAATAAAGAAGGTTGAATTAGCCTTTACTGAAAAATAAAAGAAAGCCCAAAGGCCACCAAATTCAACATTACAGATACAAACTCGAACATACAAAAGAAAACCAGAGACAAGGCTCAAAAAGAAAGAAAACCAGAGACAAGGCTCAAAAAGAAAGACCAAAACTTAAAATAACAGAGGCCACAGACAGAGCATCCACAGAAGTTTAAGATCAAGCACTGAAACAAAAAAAAAAGGCTGGATACACCACTATCAAGTCTTAATGAGCCCCAGGTGAGCGTAGACTTCTTCTCTCCCTTTGGCTGAGCAGCACTCTGCTTTCAACAGTCTTCCGTTCTCATGACAACGTAAATTCAGGACACCCATTTAATGTCCTATCTGAAAGTCGGCACCCTATGCATCTCAGATGTCCCCTTTTTTTGGGGGGGGGGCATTGGAAATTATCTTTCGACCAGATGGAGGAGTGCCCCCTACTGGCCATTCAACATCACTTCCATCACAGTTTCCCATCCATGGACCGACCAGGCCCGACCCTGCTAAGATTCGGAGGCAAACTAGCAGTTGGATACATGGCACTATGCTGCTGTTATATGCTATGACAACCTGTAGAAAGGCATTCACACATGACAAATCAAAGATATTTCCATTTCAAGACAAAAATCCAATGTCCTTTATCCCCCATTCATCAACCTATTATCTAGCATACATTCTGTAAACATATTTTTTAAATTTTTATTATTATTTTTTGTTTGTGATTTTCCCATTTTTGTTCCCTCCCAATTGGTCTTGTCCAATTCCCACTGACCCTGCCTTGTCGGCAGCTCCGCAACTCCTTGGACAGAAGTGGGATTGTGAGGGGCGCTCACATGGTTCATCCAACCACATGTCGCAGAGCTGGCGATTCATTTGTTACTGCTCATCCAACATGGAAGCCTTCAGTCAGTTCTTGTACGGGATGATTACGCTCACCAACTCTACTTCCGTAACTGAATTTACATGTGCCCGATCTTCACACAAGGAGTCGCTGGAGAGTGATGTGGCAATGTAGATAATTCGATATATATATCCCAAATCCTGGGCAGTGCTATTCCAATTTGTGCAGCCTTGTGCTGGAGGACACATTCTGTAAACTTTTATCATAAATACTCCAAATATTTTAACATTAACAATGTAAACATTTACCTATGGTATCTACTTCTAGTATACACAAATTTGTCATATGCATCCTAACATTTATTTAAATGCATTGATGACTAACAGCCAAGTACCTCATATAGCACACACTATTATCCAGGGTGTACATATTCATATACAGTTAGCTCTTTAATTTCCTGCATAAGAATATTTTGATTGAATTAAACAAATGATAGGGGCGTTGTGCATAGTGGGATACTTCGCAGGACAAATTAATTTTATGATGGCCTCGGTTTCAATCGAGATCTTGGCTTCTTCAACTTTGGCACAGCAATGTCCGGAATAAGGGATAGATAGGTCGGAATAACATACCTTGCTATGTTGATCTCCAGTTACTCATTTTGTGCATTCTTTGTGGATGCGTAATCCTTCTGCGTGTCTACTGCCAAATCTTCCATGTTGAATGAACCGTGTGTTAAGAATCTGTCTGCTCAGCGACATGTGGTTGGAGGTGTAGTCGGGAGTAAAAGGATACCATTAATATGCACAATAAATTACTACATCGATAAATGACATATTTCCTTTTCCCTTTTGCAATAGTTTGGGTTAAGAACGGAGAAATGCTTAATAAATGCCTATAGAGGATTTATAGAATAGACGTGGTTGGATATTTCCTACCTAACTCTCTGACCTAATAATGATCATTTATCCGTGTGTAAACAGCTACGGACTGAAATACCACAGACCCGGGAAGCTAGAGCGTTGCCCGCGAGTCAGACAAAGGAAATAGGCTACTTGAACTGTGTGCGTGATACACGCTGAAACATAGGAGCAGACCGCACAAGATAACTTACACGAATTACTATCCCATTAATCCTCCACCGGAGAATGTTCTTGGGAAATGATTTAGAATGTCTATGACAGAACTTAGTAAATGAATAATATTTAATTCC
>JACXGM010025234.1:0-15395 GCA_016801145.1 Umbra pygmaea | reverse complement strand
ACACACACACACACACACACACACACACACACAGAGCTGTGCAGCATGCTTTTTAGTCAGGGTAAATAAGTCACAAACTTGCAGCACTCACTAAGCCTTTGGCTTTATTTATTTACCCAGCATGCACTGCCATGGTGATATAGTGCTGATTGGTGCTGTGTAGGTGCTTCAAAACTGGACTTTTTTTTCCCTAAAGTGTATTGCTTTCCACACTCTTTGTTCAGGATATTTAATGCTACGATTGCGACTATGGCAAACACATATTCTTTAGGAGTGTATTTTTGTTAGCATCATGATGCCTGCACACTTGCATGTATTAATGAATTAATTATTTTCTAATGCTCTCACTTGAGGTCGATCTCAGCGGTGGCTGCGTGGAGCGGCAGGCGGCCATTTTTATCGGCGATGTTCTGCTTGGCTCCATTTCGCAGTAAACACACACACCCTTCGAGCCAACCCTTGAATGAAAAACCGATGATGAATTATCTTTTAATAAACACATTATATATAATTAGAAATTTGTTTTTGTTTTTTAAATGAGAATAGTTTTTGGTTACACTTTATTTGGATAGTCAAGGTTAAATCTGTAGATGCTTTACAGATATGTACGTATACTATAACAAACTATAAAATGAACAATTTAATGATTGCCAAGGTTAAGGTAAGGATTAAGTTTACAATTACAGTTAGGGCAAGGGTTAGGGGAATGTTTAGGAATATGATCATGTTCAGGGTTAGGAGTGGGTGGTAGTAGATAGTTGAAAATGTTACAGATGCGGTATATATATAATAATTATATATATATAATCCGTAAAGCAGGGTTCATCAACACTTCTGATTTTTGGTTTCTCTTTCTAATAAGGGACTGTTTTATACCTGGGAAAGCAGGTGATTGCAATTAACTACTAGGTAAAATATAAAATCTGAAGTGTTTCGGCCCTCCAGGGCCGGAGCTGATGACCCTGTTGTAAAGCATCGACAGATTGACTATCGACATAAAGTGTTACCTAGTTTTTAAGTCACAACAGTTGTATCATGTCATTTTGAAATGTACTAAAAACTTCCACTGTTCTGAAGCTAGGACTTTAAATGATCAATTACTTTTAGGGTGCCAGACACAGCTGGTTCCAATGCACTGCTCCCACTTCCTTTACTTAAAGCATTAAATTACATATCTGATGGTATTATATGTCATGCTGGATTAGAGGCAAATGCAAGGAAAGTAAGAGGAGGCATTTTTAAGACAAACAACAGTTACATAATCATCCAACTTGATGATTGAACTAGCTTCCTTCTAAAAGGTCTGGCCTAAAAAAAAAGTGATGTTTTGTCTTTTCTACAACTGGAGAAAATGAAGTATACCGTGAGGGGATCATACTCCAAATTCTCAGATAAATGACACATTTTTATCTCATATCTTTATAATTTAAGAGTACTTCCCTCAGATCTGCCATAATCCATTCTGTCACCAGCCTTTCAAGTCTAAGTCATTATTGTATGTATGCATTTGTATGTATGTCTGCATATTATTTGTTAGTTTGGGTGTTCAATGTGGGTTTGAGGGGTAGGATGGGTAGTGGGTGGGGTGTTCAGGACTGTGTTGGGTCCAGCCGGACACTTGCGGGGTGGGGGGGAATTATAAGGATATGTTTCTGTGTATGTACATATACATGTATGTTGTACGGTGTGCCCTGTTATTTTCATTTGTCTTGAAAAATCTATAAATAAATACATAAAAAAAAGGTCTGGCCTGGCCAACAAATAATTTGAATAAATTCTTTAGGAGTTGGATCATCATCCAACTGTATTTATCTTTAAATACGCCTCTCCGTTCCTTGTTTTTTTTTCTATCTGTGTAAGAACAGTGTGTTTGGGAAGGACCTTGGGCATTTAGTTGTTGCATCCATTTGGGTGTTGTTGCCGTTTACAGTAAGCGAATTCAAATATGTACATCTGCCATGTACTATAAAGTGGTGTACAGTATTTGAATAGACACATGTCAGCTTCTGAACAACCCTAAGGGTTTTTGGCCAGAGAGGATAATCATAATATAATCAGCATGCAAAATTAAGAAGAACATAATTTAATTTCTTTGGTACCAGGTACGTTGCCAGGGAGAGAGCGGTCCTACCGCAGGCGTCCTGGGTGTTGATGGAGGCGCCCATTTTCAACAGGAGTTTTACGGTGTCCACCTGCCTCCCTGACACGGCGTGCATCAGAGGGGTGGAGCCTAAAGCCGGGGAACATGGCATCAATGGAACATTAAACACATGGGAGGAGTCTTAATTTGACCGATTTTTAACCAGGCAAGTTGATCAAGAAACATTTCTCTTTTGCCACTACGACGTGGAGGGAATGTAGTCTGGAGTCATTTAGAGTTGCCTCTGTTGCTCTTAGAGTTGCCTCTGTTGCTCTTAGAGTTGCCTCTGTTGCTCTTAGAGTTGCCTCTGTTGCTCTTAGAGTTGCCTCTGTTGCTCTTAGAGTTGCCTCTGTTGCTCATAGACAGAATGAAAGGTTTCAGCTTGGCCCTGAAGACTAAGACACCTCAGTCTAAAAAAAGTAACTTCCTGTTGTTGTCTTTTCCGTTTACCTTTCCCCTAAAGTTTACACTTCACTTAGACATTTTATTTGTATGGTTTTAACCACAGTTACGTCTACTTACTATTCAGCTGTTATTGATCTAATCACTTATATCCATCATGAACTTTTAAATCTATGAGAGTGAGTGTGTACCATTGGGACTATGCTTGGTATGAGCTGTAAGGGGGTGAAAGTGAATCTGCATGTCAAATAACATTGCTTTCATCTGTGCTCTTCTCACATCACTATCAACGGCCAACTAAAGTCATGACTAAAGGGACGAAGACAGAAATGAAACATGCTAAAGACAACTGGCATAATAATCAGCCCAAGAGTAGATCCTTGCAGCCAGGGTGAGGGGTATATAAAGAGTAAATATTATGATTACTGGAAGATTTTACAGAGTTATATTAGTGGATTTATTTAGAACAGGTTTTCTTTCCCTAGTTGGTAAAATAAGCTGTCGGCATCTTGTTGCCTGTCAGATAATCAGAAGGCCTTTGAAAGTGTGTCACGGCAATACACACATAATAAACCAAAAATTAAGCCTGTATGAAATCGAGGATTCACAGAACGTCCTCTTATTCCATCCTTATTCCAGGAGTCATGTCATCAGAAATCGAGATAATAAGAGATTTGGCAGAACTCTGACATCCTATCAGTTACCTTCACCATCACAGTATTCCAGGATGGATGGGTCCTCTCGTATGGTGGCAGTTAGTGTGTTGACGTCCCCATTGGCTGCTGCTTGGTAAACCATGTTAAGATCCACTTCATCGGTGGAATCTAGATTAGCCAGCAGATAAAAATACACTTTGATTATGCAGATGTCACATTTTAAATCAATAGTTGCATGGACATGCATGGATCCTGTTTTAGTGTAGCTACTGTACATCCTGCAACAAGCAGCTATAACCTGTTCGTGTCTACCTTTGTTCGTGTTGTGTTTGAACGAGTGTGTTTGGACATAGTCTAGTTCTGCACTGAAAGTATTGTCTAAAAAAGTGAACAAAAAATCACTGGCATTTGATAATCGTTCATGTGGCAGCTTTGAGTAACAGTCTAAAGGCCTTGTGCAGTGGATATCAATAAGAATGTTTACTAAATATTCAGTTTTTGTTTATCTACACTAAAGGCTGAAATCAGGACTGAATTGTTTGTGATTCCTTAGGCTGCGGAGCTGGCCATGGTGCTGAATCCACCTGTTGTGGCTTTAAATCACTGCGTGGAAGTTGTCAGTTTCACTCCCTCAAAACTTGCGACATCTGTGGCATTGTGCTGTGTGATGAAACTGCACATTTTAGAGTTGCCTTCTATTGTGGCCAGCCTAAGGAAAACCTGTGCAATAATCATGCTGTCTAATCGATATCTTGATGTGCCATACCTGTGAGGTGGATGGATTATCTCGGCAAAAGAGAAGTGCTCACTAACACAGATTTAGACAGATTTGTGAACAATATTTGAGAGAAATAGGCCTTTTGTGTACATAGAAAAAGTCTTAGTACTTTGAGTTCAGCTGAAATGGGGGCAAAAACATGATGAACCTGGATAATTATAATTACACTGCAAGGTGGCCTAGTGGTTAGGACATCTGATTGAGGTCCATTAGGACCCTGGTTCGAATCTCCCCGACTGCCAAGGTGAAATATCTGTGGTTCTGTTAACCCTAATTACTCCCATGTCATTGCTTTATATAAGAATAGGTTCTGAGTCCACTTATCTGGTTAAATATCAGTAAAAAAAGATCCCTGCATGCAAGGTTCCTACGTACAAGATCCCTACACACTAGATCCCTACACACTAGATCCTGACACACTAGATCCTTTTACACTATATCCTTACACACTAGATCCCTACACGCTAGATCCTTTTACACTAGATACCTACACACTAGATCCCTACACACTAGGTCCCTACACACTAGGTCCCTACACACTAGATCCCTATACACTAGGTCCCTACACACTAGATCCCTACACACTAGATCCTTACACACTAGATCCCTACACACTAGAGCCCTTTACACTAGATGTGATTATCTCTTCCTCCCACATGCAGTCCTAAACCCTGTTCTCTATGGTGCCAACTGGAGAGCACAGCATATCCATGGCAACCCCAGCAGAGATCTCTCCTAGGCTCCCTCCGCTATTCTGGAGCCTGCTGTTTACTGTCGTGTGTGCTGTCTGACACTGGCTGCCTGTCGGCTTACCTTTCTGCCGATCGAACACAGACGACGCGCTGAACTCCATGGTCGACCTAGCGCGTGCTCATCGGTTCGATATCACCAGGGAGACGACGTGACACTGTAGAAGCACATGTATATCCCTCGCCTCATGCCAATGAAGACATCTGCCTCCTCCTCCTCCTCCTCTTCATCCACCTCTCCTTCTGCCTGTAAGAGGGTCACATGACCAAGACGACTCCTCATCCACTTGTCACAGGAAAGAACGATGAGTGAATAGACAGGCGGGAATCCCGCCCCCAAGACCTGTTGTAAATCCCAGGACAGTGAGAAGCTTCTCTCTTCCTCCTGCTCAGAAGAGCCAGGGATGTACGCTGGTAGAGGTGGAGAGATCACGCATCCATTCTCAAAGACAGCTCAGAGCAGAGCAGAGTGGAGGGAAGGAGTGGCAACAGCCGCACCGGGCGAGGGAGAGAGAGATGTATGAATGAAGAGAGCGACCAGGCTCACTGAGCATGTGCAAGGCATAGAGTCACAATGAAGTCTGCTGGTGGTGACTGAGGAGGCTCTCATTGTAAAACTATTGGCTGATTGGGCAATACATTCCGAGCCACAGCCAGCCAGCCACACAACCAGCCAGCCACACAACCAGCCAGCCACACAACCAGCCAGCCACACAACCAGCCAGCCACACAACCAGCCAGCCACACAGCCAGCCAGCCACACAACCAGCCAGCCACACAACCAGCCAGCCACACAACCAGCCAGCCACACAACCAGCCAGCCACACAACCAGCCAGCCACACAACCAGCCAGCCACACAACCAGCCAGCCACACAACCAGCCAGCCAGTCAGCTACACAGCCAGCCAGCCAGTCACACAGCTAGCCAGCTACACAGCCAGGTTACATTGGTATGCACCTTAAACATTCTGCCACCTATCTTAAGGTTGAATTCTCTGTTCAGAGACAGGCAACATACTGTTAATGAGGCATCTTCCCTTGACGCAGCCTGCCAGATGCCAGGCACCAGGAACTGTCCTTTGATAATGTTGTGTACACTTGAGCGCAGGATAATGCCCACTGGATCCAGTTGAAAGATACGTCTGTGTTGACAAAATGAAAGGGTATGACATGAAAAGGACGTGAAAAAGACAAAAGGAACATTCTAATTTGCCAACATTTTTATTGAGCTGAATAGCTTTTCTCAGCAAATGCTTACAATTAAACGTTATTATCTTTGGAGTAAATATACATGATTACTGTGACATGATTACAATGTTGGAAATTGTACACAGTTATAGTTAAACGAACATTTGGTGTATGAGATGGCTGGAAATCTGTGACCCATAACACTGTTCTTAGTAAAAACAATAGAGGCGTAATACTCTCACTGGAGACATTTTCATTCCATTCATAGTTATTGTGCTGCCAGTTACCATGGAAACCAGGGAAGACAGCCAATTGATTATGAAAAAAGCTCCCTATATCTCGCCGTGGGAAGATTGCCTGGTACATGTTGGTTTCCACAATGACCTGTGAAAACAAAATTACCTCAAGGAATTCTCTTCATCGTGTTATACAAAATATATATTCAATTAGGATAATTTAATTATTCCACAGTCTCCCAGAATTCATTATTATTTTCTTTACGTCTGTTTAAAATAAACTGGACAACAATAGAGTTTGAGATTGTGAAGAAGTTAATTCTTAAGTGTGTATGCCAGGGACAAAATATTGTCACAGGAATGTGTGAAGACGGGCTATTTTGTCTTACACTAATTAAGACAGATGAACGATCAACCAGCCCATCTTGTTTTTCCCAGTGGCTGATCAGTTCCTACAGAAAATACTGTTGCTGATGAGCTACCAGATTCAAGTCATTACTTTCTATTATTGCCTCCAGAATTATGGCAAATTAAACAATAATTCCCAGTATATCTGACATTGTGAATGTAATGTATTTATGGTAAAGGCCAGACTTTGGTCAGTTCTTCACACCTCCATGACAGTAGTTCATATCTCCATCCACAAGATGCCACTCCAGACTAAGGAGAAGTATTTTTCTCCCTTTCGCTCTACATCTCTCTCTATTTTCCTCTCATTCTTTACACACGCACACACGCACACACACACACTGACACACACTGACACACACACACACACACACACACACACACACACACACACACACACACACACACACACACACACACACACACACACACACACACACACACACACACACACACACACACACACACACACACACACACAATCTGTCAATTGAATAGGCCATAATCTATGAATTTGAAGTGTTCTACCACCTCTAGGCTCTTGACCATACCACGCCTTGGTAGGAAGTCAGCACCCAATCAAAACTGCTGTCCTTCCTGGCTCCTCATTGGTGGAATCTGGAGGCTAGAACAGCAGAGTCTCTACTCATCTTCAGGAAACATCTGAAAACCTTCCTTTTCAATAAGTACTTTAATTAGTTGTATTCCACTGTTGTCTTGAAATGTTTTGTTTATCTGTATGATCCTTCTCTAGCACTGTTTTTGAATATTCATTGTTTCATATGTTGAATGCTGTTACTACTGAGTTGTGGGTGTTTCACCTAGTTTCTCCTAAATGTACGCACTGTACGTCTCTCTGGATAAGAGCGTCTGCTAAATGATTAAAATGTAAATATAAAAATGTTCATGGAAAAAGTCTGGGATCTTTTATTTGAGCGTATGAAACAAGACCAACATTTTACACGTTTAAATTTATGTTTTTATAGAAAACAATATATTAATTTTGTCATAAAATCTAAGGATGATATAGACCAGGAGTGTCCAAACCCTTCCATGGACGGCCTAGTGTATGCAGGTTTTTGCTTTCACCTTGTACAAGCCTGATGGAGTAGCTCACTAATTGGTTAGGATCTCCCCTCACCTGGCAGCCTAGGTCATAATTATGCTCTAATTGAAGGGATAGACCAAAAACCAGCGTACACTAGGCCAGGGGTCCCCAAACCCTTCCATGGAGGGCCTAGTGTTTGGACACCCCTGGTCTAGACAGTGAGTGAACTTTAGATGAAGGAATAAAATTGTTTTTGACCTTGAAAGTGAAGACATCTTGGCAAGGGCGTAGGACTTGGGGCAAAGGGGCCCTCAAATGCGGGAATAAAGAGGGGAGGGGCCCTCAGAGACAGGGCCCAGAATTTAGCAGTGTGTGAGCTACAGTTTAGTTTGGATAGCGTCTGCAGACTCTGCCAAGCATGAGTGTTTGTGTGTACAGTCGTTTGAAACTGAGCAGCGTTGGTCTACAAAAAGTCTTCCAGTTACGGACTATTTCCAACAGACGCACAATATACCGCACAAAAATTGATGGATTGTGGTTGGTTCCCACAAGCTGAGACGACAATGTAGAGATAGGAAACAAAAGGGATGTCGAGCGGGCCTGCTAACTAGGCTAAAGAAGAAGCCACACAAGCCCCCCCGCTCCCCAGTGTTTTCCTTGCAAATGTAAGATCCATCGTACATACAATGAGGGAAGAAATTATTTAATCCTCTGCTGGTTTTTTAAAAACGTGACTTAGTACTTGGTGGAAAAACCCTTTTTGGCAATCACAGAGGTCAGACGTTTCTTGTAGTTGGCCACCAGGTTTGCACACATCTCAGGAGGGATTTTGTCCCACTCCTCTTTGCAGATCCTCTCAAAGTAATGTAGGTTTCAAGGCTGACATTTGGCCACTCAAACCTTCAGCTCCCTCCACAGATTTTCTATGGAATTAAGGTCTGGAGACTGACTAGGCCACTCCAGGACCTTAATGTACTTCTTCTTGTGCCACTCCTTTGTTGCCTTGGCCCTGTGTTTTGGGTCATTGTCATGCTGGAATACCCATCCATGCCCCATTTTCAATGCCCTGGCTGAGGGAAGGAGGTTCTCACCAAAGACTTGATGGAACATGGCCCCGTCTATCGTTCCTCTGATGCGGTGAAGAAGTCTTATCCCCTTAGCAGAAAAACAATAGTAAGGCTGTCTTTAAGAAGGCACAATCAAAGCTTCTTTATAAGGAAGTTGAGGTCTGTTGGTGTGAGTAGGAAGCTTCTTTGTGTCTTTTATCAGGGAATCATGGTTAGTGTTTTGTTTCATGCAGTGCTTTGCTGGAGGTGTAGTATCACTGTAGCTGATAAAAATAGGATAGATAAACTGATTAAAAAGGCTGGTTCGGTTATTTGCCTTAATCCTGATTCACTGGAGGTCACTGGAGGATAAATTAAAAATGATTCTGCATTATGAAGGTCATCCACTACATTGTATTTTTTGTGGACTAAAATGCTCATTTGGTGGAAGATTAGTAATGCCTCAGTGTTCTACATATGTGATTTAATTTATTTTGTTCCTACTGAAGTTGTTTTTTTTAATGAAGTTGTGTAATATTTGTATGTACTGATTGTTAATGTTTATTTTGTCTATTTGTGGTGTTTTTAATGTGCAATGGTGGCAAATGAGTTTCCCCCTTACAGGGATTAATAAAGTTTTCTAATATAATTTTACCTGTTATTTAGACTCACCTGTGGTAGTAGATTAATGTTGTCATTGTAGTTATATTTGAAGTGACTATGATCTTTGACACATTGAAATGCATTTATGCAATTGTTTGTTAATCAGAAGCCTTTTTCATCTTCCATTAAGTGATATATTAACACGTTCTTCTGAGGAGGGTGGGGATGCCCCGTGGCCCCACTGTCATTTTCAGAAGAAAGATTTAGTAAAACTGAGCTATTTCTCTTTCTTTTTTGTTTTTACTGTACAGTCAGTGGCTTTGGGCCAAGGACTTTGGGCCCATGGAAACACTGTAGGCCGGTTGTTTGTCTGTGCCATGGAAAGCCTCTTTTGTTCCTTTGGAATTTTAAATTAGGGAATCAGTAATGTGGGAGACGTCTGCCCTCAGCCAGGCCCAGGCAGGCTGTGTGTGGGTGTACTAGCGAAGAGCTACGTGTCAGCCGTCAGGGGCAGCTTTCCTGGATGAAAGAGTAGGTATCCATGAGAGTCAGTGCATAATAATTTTTTATGTTTGAATATGGACTCTCATGTGGTGCGGTGGTCTACATCACTGCATCACAGCTCAACTAAGCCACAGTGGCCAAAATTCAATTTCTGGTCAAGGCACTTTACCCTAGGTTTCTCCAAGAGATGTCGCTGTAATTACTGTAATTCCCCCTACATAAGATTGTCTGCTGAAGAAATGCCCCCATGGACCAATCAGTGTAATTTGGTATTGCCATTCGATTAGTACACAACAAAATGGCGATCGTTGTTAGTTGTCACATTGAAAATCGGTTTAATTTGGAAGTAGGCCGCTAGATCTTTGCAATGGAATGGTACATGTAAAAATGGCTGCCGCTCTGACCATTCTGCTACATTGATTTGAATTGGTATGTCCTTTCTATCCATTCCATTTCTATGGTTGGGTCTCTGACAATAGGCACAACTAATCGAAGTTTGGTCAAAATTCTGCCAGAAGTATCTTCGATATGTTGCAATCGATTAGAATAAGTAAAACTCCTAAAAGCAAATGCTGTAATAATATTCCTGTTGTAGTACCACTGTGTGGTCAATATAAATGTTCTTCAATATGTTAGAGATGCCATCCAAAATTGTGTACCTTGTCATGTTTTTTGCTGTATGTAATGATTTGTCACCCATGTCATGACACAAACTTGAAATGTAATGACTGAGGTATGATTGCGATTCTAATCAGAGATAGAACACATATGAACAGCATAATGCACTGCCAGGCCTAAATGGTAGGTTTATAACATGATTTTGTTGCTTGCAAAGTTCACAGGCTGCATCTTTAAATCTTTCCACGCTGAATTCTGCTAAAATATCTCATAAATCAAATGTAATTGTTACAAGAGGAAATTGTTTCTAAATGTTTGTGGGTTTTTAAATCACCTTGTCACTCTGGAATGAAGTCAAAATGCAACAAATATGTCCTCCAAAACCTTTTTGAAATATCGCCAACCGACATTCCATGATCAGTGGGATGTTTTTGGGTGGCCATCACAGGAGAACTTGCTTCTATTCAGGAAGTGCTTGAAGAGGAAGCCTGTGCTCAGATATACAGTAGTTCTTAATCTATTTTGTGTGAAAATCACCTTATATTAAATTTTCCATCTAAATCAATGAGTGAATTGTTTGAATGTTCCCTCCAAATGGTATTTAAAGAAAAGCTCAAATCAGAAAGGGGGGGACCCGACTCGAAACCCAGCCCCCCCGCTCCACCACGCCCTCTCAAAACAACGAGTTCCGAGGGAGGAACACTGGCTCAGGTCCTTCTACCTCCATGGCCTTCCACAAGTGTCTGTACTCTGTGGGCCTGTTGGCAGCCTTTCTATTCCTCCACTTTGTTAATTCGGTTGGAGACAAACTGGGGCTCAACTTAATAGAATTACAGGGGATTTGGCCAAACCCAACTGCTCTACTTGACAAAAGAAGAGAGTTTCTTAGTTGTCTTTTGTCCCTGTGTTCCCTGAGCCTCTTCATCCCCCTCACCTGGACTCTTGTTCCTTATGAACGTCTTGACTGTTAGGTTGGTTTATACATCACGTGCACAGACATGTGTTTATACATCACGTGCACAGACATGTGTTTATACATCACGTGCACAGACATGTGTTTATACATCACGTGCACAGAAATGTGTTTATTCATCACGTGCACAGAAATGTGTTTATTCATCACATGCACAGAAATGTGTTCATACATCACATGCACGAAATGTGTTTATTCATTACATGCACAGAAACGCAGATATAGTTGCATGTACATGGAAATTCTTATGCGACGGCTTCAAAGTATGTATTAAAAAGATACAAAAGACCATATTAGAAAACAATACGATGTAAAAATAGAAATTTGTTAACATTTTGCAACTGTATCTGATACTGTGTGATGGTCAAAGTGCATTTGAATTGTCCATAATTTTTACGCAGAGCAGAATAAATAGAGTGTGGGGGATGTGACTGGAGGCTGGAGGCATGTTGTCCATGGGTTGACAGACGGCACATTAATATAGACCATTTAACAGTCTGCTAGACAGGGGATAGAAGCTGGTGCATATTCTGGTGATTTTTGACAGTGTGCTCCGGTACTGGCTGCATCTGATGGACCTGGGAGTTTGGAAGAGGCCATGGCTCTGGTTGCTACCACCTTTGATGATCTTCGTAGTCTTCTTCGGTTTTCTTGGAGAGGAGGGAAGGAGGCCTGCTTCTCTGGACGGCTTGGAGAGGCCTGCTGGGCCTCTATTCACAAAATGTTTTATATACATACAGTGATAAATTACATTTTTACACAGAATTATAGTTAGATATTGTGAAATGTGGATTTTGCTATTCTACTATTGTCTATATTTTGTATTATTTAAGAAGACATTTTTAATCCCTGGATCCAATATGACAGTTCCTAACGTTTACTAGACCAAATATATTGTTTTTCCTCATCGTTTTTGTATTTTTTTGTATTTTTTGATAAAGTAACATAGTGCAGGTTTAAATTACCCCCCCATCCCCCCATACAATTACTCACCTGCAAATCAAAACAGTGCATATGAAAAGTAAAAAAAATAATAATCTGAGTCAAAAATCATTTTTAAAATATAATGAACTCTCCAAGTCCGCCTGGCACTATGTTCATATTTTTTCCTCTGCAAGGAGCACACGTTTTGAGACAAAGATTTTCATGTATGTCATATAGAGCTAAAAATTACAAACGAGGTTTAACAACACTGTCAAATCCATATTCAAATTACCCCAGGTTTTGTGAACCAGTTTGACAAAGTTTGGGAGACATACAGATAAGTAAATAAAACAATGTATGTACATATTTTCACTATTTATTTACATTTTTAAATATTGATTTACTTGACCTGACCCAAAGTTGATTTTTAAGGTCAGAGAAAACCAGGAGAAAAACAGAGAATGAGGTCAGAGAAAACCAGGAGAAAAACAGAGAATGAGGAGAGATAAAGCATGCAGGAAAAATAAAATACAAAAGTTTTTTTTTAAAGGTGGTATCACGGTTCAGGCCGTGTGCTTTTGCCACCATCGTGTGTCTGTCTGTTATATTATGGACATTTCCATCAGCCAATAGATTGTTTTTTTTGTCTAATTGCCTTCACCTGTTGATTGTTTAGTCATTTTAGTCTGTCTGTAAGCTTCTATGTTTGTAGCCAACACAACATCACAGGAATTCGTGAAATCTATTTTTATTCGTGTTTATGTGATGATTTTTTCAGGGCTCCAATGAAAGAAAAAATCTGTGTATATGACAAGATTTTTAACATTCTTCAAAATATAACATGAAGGATTAATTTATGTTAGATGTGGTTAACAAAGGTTTGGGAAAGGTTACGGTTAGGTTAAGGATTATGGTTATGATATACAGTAAAAACCAATATGTTATTATTTCGCTAGTCAATTTGCAATACAAGCTCAACCCTCTTTCTGGTTCAAATAAACCAATCACATTAATTTTCATTTGGTGCCTGAAAACATCGGAAGAAAATCGTCACATATACAAAAAAATTTTTTTTCGTGTGTATGTGTAAAATTCCTTTCAGTCCCGCCTTGAGGATGGAAACACACCAGATCCACATACACACGAACGCATCACATTGTCAAGATCAAAATCACCAGAATTATAAACACTTTTTTACGTCTTACTAAGCATTTCATGAAGTATTTGGATTACTGTGTATTGACCTGTTTCCCTTTGATTACCGAGATCTGCCTGCCCCTTGTGCCATAGCCCGAGAGTATCTGTGTACTGACCCTTGCTGCTCTTCACCATCGTCAATGAGTTTGGATCCTGCCTTGTACTGCCGCCTGTGTCTACCCGTGCTTCGACCCTGACCTGTCTCATTACTACGTTTTGGAATTCGGACCTGTACCTTTGCCCATCAGATTTGTGCTCTGACTTATGCCTGGACCTCGTTTATGAACTGCCTGTCGTTTCTGTTCCCTGGATCATTTTAGGTTGTGTTTCAGAATTATTAAACACCTATATTTATACGTTCTGTGTCAAGTCGTAACAGTATGTGACACATTTCTAAAATGCAATTTGTGTTTATTTCACAAAATTCTGTGATACTGTGCTGGGTTGTTCTGTTGTCGTGGTTCATTGTTTCTATGTAATGTCTTACGGTCTGTTGTTTTCATGTTTGATGGTGTTATTCAGATCAAGCCTGCATGACAGATCGTTAATTACTGCTTTCAGATGGTGTTATTGTGGCTACCTTTATTTTGGGCACAGCTGGCCCTAGTGTTTGGTGCACTGTTAATTTCACTGAGCGCATTACCCTCTTTAATACATTATCTACCAAAACGACTCCTTGCATCCTTATTCCAGCATGACCAGCCTGTCGTGTCAGGGGGGCTTTTATCCCTGCAGTAAACTTTGTCGGCCTCAAGATGATTTGCAGGAATAAGATGGATGGACAATAGCTGCACAGGGAAAGGGAGAGAGAAGAAACAGAGATATAAAGCAATAGATGCAAAAATAGAAATAGTTAGAGAAAAAAGAGGAGAGAGCGATAGTTAAGGCCATTAGAGGCTGTGACCAGTCTACTTTTATCCACAAATAATTTACGTAATATTACAATGGTTTTTCATAAACAATTGAATTGACCACCAGCCATCACAAAATGAATTAAAATTGTTTCATTCAGGTAATTGGGTTCTTGTCAACTCCATCTGACAAAATTAAAAGCCTCTCATTTGGACATTTACTGTCACGGTTTGGTGTTGGTGTAGAGAGAGAGGGAGACCCAGGCAGGTAGATGGTCAATGGATGTTGCTTGTTTAATGGACAAGCTGGGAAAACATTAATGTAATGAAGTTTCAGTAGAAGCGAATGCACAATAAGTATACTTATATAGCTTATTATGCTCTCACAGTGGCATAAACGCTGAAAACAAATATATTTATATATGTAGAACGTACGCATTAACTCAAGCACATACCACACTATTTTCACAACCTAGTAGAGTTGCAGTTGAACAAGTAAATGCAAGTGCACAATGATACCATATATATTACCATGCTCTCACAGCGGCATGGGATGCTGACAGCTAACTTACAAGTAAAGAGCGTACGCATAAACTTCAACAACACACTTTTCACAACTTACACAATCAAGTGTAGCTCACAGACTTCTCACACAGTGACATTGTAATAATGACTCGCGCCACTCTCTGTTCCACTGAGCATTAAATAGGGTTGAAAGGAGACCGGCTGGAAGCGATTACGAAATAGACCGGTCTCTCAATCAACCTGGTCAAGCAACAGTAGAACAGGGAGTGTGTAACGATTCCCAGTTACCCTTTCCTGGACACTGCCACTTCCCTATTCCATTCCGCTCAGAACTACAGTTCCCATTCACTAGTTCTACTTCCTGTGGACTACAGCTTCCCTAGTCATGCTTCCTCAGAACTACAGTTCCCATACCCGGACTCAATTATCATGATTCACCACACCTGCTCACTCCATTTTGTATATAAGCCACACACACCCATAGCCTCCTTGCGAGGTATTGTAAGTACGATTTCTTTACTGAGCATTTCCTTGTGTATTCTAGTTCTG
>JACXGM010025233.1:0-15397 GCA_016801145.1 Umbra pygmaea | reverse complement strand
TAGCTAATCTGCACTGACAATTAAGCTAAATATTATATGGATAATTAAGGTGTTATTAAGCATGGCCAGAACATACCCTATTGTTGAATTAACACAAACATTGTTATTGAAAATAAATATGTTGTCTTTTAAAATGTCTTTTTTTTGGGGGGGGGATTTTTGACCTCGGTATTTGTTAAATCCTGGTTACGGCCTTGATACCGCCCCAACAGATCCACAGACAATGCCATCGCACTAACGGCACACACTGCTCTCTCCCATCTGGAAAAAGGGAACACATACGTGAGGATGCTATTTGTGGAATACAGCTCAGCATTTAACACTATTGTTCCTGCTAAACTCATTCCCAAGCTCAGCACCCTGGGTTTTAACACCTCCCTGTGCAACTGGATCCTGGACTTCTTAATGAGCCTACACCAGATGGTGAGAATGGGCAACCTCACCTCCTCCGCACTGACCCTGAGCACCGGAGCCCCACAGGGCAGTGTACTCAGTCCCCTCTTGTATGCCCTGTTCACATATGATTGTGTGGCCACACACAGTTCTAACATAATCATAAAGTTTGTCTGTCAGGATTTTAATAAACTTCTACAAGTGCACCGTTGAGAGCATCCTCTCAGGCTGCATTACAGCCTGGTACGGCAGCTGTTCCGCTGCTGATCGTAAGGGTCTTCAGAGGGTGGTGAAGTCAGCGGAGCGCATCATTGGCTGCTGCCTCCCCTCCGTGCAAGGCATCTACCATAAGCGATGCCTTAGGAAAACAAAGAACATCCTCAAAGACCACAGCCACCCAGGCCGTGAACTTTTCTCACTACTGCCGTCTGGTAGACGTTACCGGAGCATCAAGGCACGGACCACCAGACTTTAAAACAGTTTCTTCCCACAGGCCATTCAGCTGCTCAACATGGAACACAGACACTGATCGCAAATCGTCTGTTGAGCACTAACACTCTCTGGTCACTTTATTCTCTCTACATCTGATGTAGCAGAATTTAAATGCACCTTTAAAAGCAATTTTCCATGCCAAATCTATAATATTTACTACTTCTACTGTTGTACATTTTCCAGACCACTGCTCAGTTCATAGCGTTTTATTATTATTATTACTATTGTCATTAATATTTTAAAATTCTTATATTGTTGTAATTCTTGTTGTTAAGCCCACTACATAGAATCACCATGCCATGTCAAAAGAATTTCTCTGCATAGAATGATGTATGTTATTCGATGCATATGATAAATAAACAACTTTGACTTTGACTTGAAGTTTGCTGACGACAAAACCATCCTAGGTCTCATCTCCGACAACGATGAAACCGCTTACAGAGAGGAGGTAAATGCCTTGGCTACCTGGTGCCAGAGCAACAACCTCTCTCTCAACGTCAGCAAGACTAAGGAGATGATAGTGGACTTTAGGAAACGGCAGAGGGAGGGTCCTGCCCCCATACACATCGATGGAGCTGAAGTCGAGAGAGTTCCAGAGTTCAAGTTCCTCAGTGTGTTCATCCGTGACGACCTCACATGGTCCCGTCAGACAACCTCGGCAACAAAAACTGCCCAAAAGCGCCTATACTTCCTGAGGAAACTCAAGAAGTTTGGCATGTCTGCCAGGATATTAACAAACTTCTACAGGTGCAACATTGAAAACATCCTTTCAGGTTGCATTACAGCATGGTACGGCAGCTGCTCCGCTGCTGATCGCAAGGCCCTTCAGAGGGTGGTGAAGTCAGCGGAGCGCATCATAGGCTGCTGTCTCCCCTCCGTGCAAGGCATCTACCACAAGCGATGCCTGAGGAAAACACAGAATATCCTTAGAGACCACAGCCATCCAGGCCGTGACCTTTTCTCACTGGTGCCATCTGGTAGACTTTACCGGAGCATCAAATCACGGACTACCAGACTGAAAAACAGTTTCTTTCCGCAGGCCATTCGGCTGCTTAACATGGAACATTGATCACAAATCATTTCTTGAGCTTTGACATTCTCTGGTCACTTCATCCACTCTACATCTGATGTAGCAGAATTCAATGCACCTTTAAAATTAATTTTCCATGGCATATTTTATAATATTTATTACTTCTGCTGTCGTACACTCTACGGACCACTGCTCAGTACATAGTGTATTTTGTTATTATTATTATTATTATTATTATTATTGTTTTAAAATTTCTTTATATTGTATATAACCCTTTTAAGCCCTCTGTGTAGATGTGTCGAGCCTTGTCAAAAGAATTTATCTGCATAGGATGATGTGATGTTATCCGATGCACATGACAAATAAACAACTTTGACTTTGATATTGAACATTTTCTGTTCATCCAATAAACCTAATTTCACTACTGAAATATTACTGTGTCCTTCAGTTACTTGATAGATAAAAATGAAATTGCTGCTCCGAACACCCAATTATTTATAAATGAAAATTGTCAGGGGTGCCTAAACGTTTGCATACAACTTTATGTACATTGTATGTATTGATAATCATTTTTATTTGAAGTAAATTAATAGAGTGCATCATCTTGGGAACGTGGAAAAGCTGCCAAATGGTAGAAGGTTGCAGGATTTATGTATGGAAATGTTAGCAGACACATCTCCTCCCATTGCTCCTCTCCAGCATTCTGAGTCACCAGTCTACTGAGCCACAGAGCTGAGCGCACACAGGAATGGACACCCAACACACTCTTATCACCTTCAGTACACATGCACCTCATCATCTCATCAGCAAAGTCAGGACTTTTCAATCACTGTTGTGTGTAATTGACTACTACGTTGATGTTTATTGTTTAGTTATTAAGTGTTAAGTGAACTATTCTCTTGTGAAATCCTGCATCTGCATGCTGCCTCATCATATTCATCAGTACTCATCACAGAATTACACTATACCCAAGATTATGGATGCAGCAGGAAACCCCTCTGAAGTTTCCCAGTTGTTTGACAGCCATTCTCAGAGCCTCGACAAACACCAGCAGCAGCTTGCCCAGTATACCGCCACTATGCAGGAAGTACTCCAGGCCCTGCTTTACCTCAATATGCCGTTTCTGCCTCAGGGAGTCGGTATCGGTCCCAGTACACCTGCTACTGTACCTTCATCAGCTCCTGAGGGACACCTCACCCTGCCGGAGCGCTATGACAGTAAAATGACCAAGTGTAGCGACTTCCTGTTCCAGGTTTCACTATACCTGGTGCATCAACGTAGGGCGTGTCCATCAGACCAAGCTAAGATCTCGCTGGTGGTCTCCGTATTGAAAGGAAAGGCACTGGATTGAGCCATGATATTGATATAGGAGATGGGGTTGGTTTGGTCCTTACAGTGAACAGTGATATTGATTTAGGACAGGGAGTTGGTTTGGTCCTTACAGATAATGATTTAGGACATGGAGTTGGTTTGGTCCTTACAGACACGTGATATTGATTTAGGACATGGAGTTGGTTTGGTCCCTACAGTGAACACTGATATTGATATAGGACATGGAGTTACAGGAGGACATCAAGACTGAACTCCCATGTCGGGGCAATGATATAGATATAGACACCCTCTTCGCCACATCCATCCATTTAGACAACATGTTGAGAGAAAGACTGCGCTACCAACACCTTCTGGAGCCTCAACGCCCACCCAATCTACACTACAGAAACCGCCTTGACTCACGAGTCCTCACCCATGGAGGTCAGCAGGACCACCTTCTCCACCACAGACATCAAATCTCCTGGCGGCTCCCGATCTAGGCGGTATTACTCCCAATTGCCAATAACTAAACCATTCTTCCAACATCACCAATAACTAAACCATTCTTCCTCATTCCCATAACTGTGATTGCTTATTCCTCTTCTTCCATTTCCACTGCCCTGATAGATTCCAGATCAGCGGGGAAACATATAGATCAGGAGCTGGTCACTGAATCAGGGATGTCCATCCTGCCACTGCCTTCGCCACTTCACATCACCACACTGGGCAATAACACTTGGATCAGCCATTACACATGTCACTCTCCCTCTCACCATCCACATTCCTATACTAGCAGAGCACCACAAGGAGATGTCATTTCACATTGTCACCTCACCAGTCACCAGATCATTTTGGGATTACCCTGGCTCTGATTACACAATCCCATGATCAACTGGATCACCAAGGAGATCACACACTGGTACACCTCATGCCAGAAGACCTGTCTGCCGGTGGTTTGTTGTTCCACATCCATGGACAGTCCGGAGTGCGCCTTCCTGTCGCACATACCATATGAGCATGCAGATCTCTCTGATGTGTTCTCTCAGTCAAAATCGACATGTCTCCCACCTCACAGGCCCTGGGACTGCACCACTGACCTATTGGAGGGACACCACCCCGGATCAGACAGGTATAAACCCTACTCGTGACGGAGATGGGGACTATGGGGACTATGGGGAATAACTAGGAATACAGTCATGCCCTATGGCCTTGACAATGCGCCTGCTGTTTTCCAGTCCTTCGCCAACACAGGTTCCGAGACATGCTAGACAGACATCGATGATATCCTGATTTACTCAGCTACATTCGAGGAATACATCATGTACGTCAGATCTGTCCTGCTTCACCACTGGGAACACAGCCTGTTTGTGAGGGGAGAGAAATTAGACTTCCACAAACAGGCATCTTGTTCCTTGGATACAGGATCAGTCACCAGGGGGTGTTCATGGAAAGAGAATACAGGCACCACCAGGTCATGGCCGGTTCCCACCTCCAAGGGCCTACAGAGCTTCCTGGGTTTTGCCAATTTCTACAGCTGATTCATCAGGTCCTTCAGTTACATAGCTGTCCCACTCACCTTTCTACTTAAGGGTGGGCTTCAGAAGCTGGTCTGGAAGCCTGAGGCTAACACTGCACCCAAATCCTCAATCATCCGATCCATCACGTCCTTTTGTCCTGGAGGTGGACGCGATGGAGGTGGATGCGATGGAGGTGGATGCGATGGAGGTGGACGCGATGGAGGTGGACGCGATGGAGGTGGACGCGATGGAGGTGGACGCGATGGAGGTGGACGCGATGGAGGTGGACGCGATGGAGGTGGACGCGGGTGAGGTCCTCTCCCATTGACAAGGTAAGCCCAAAAAGTTATAACCTTTGTGCCTTTTTCTCAAAAAAACTTTCCCCAGCAGAGAGGAACTATGGAGTTGGAAACCGGGAGCTGTTGGTGGTGTTCCTCACTATGGAGGAATGGAGACACTTTCTGGTGGTATTTGGAGAACATACAGGCAGTGAAACAGAAACACCTATCTAGCCAGGTGGGCCCAGTTCTTTACTTGCTTGCAGTTTATTCTCTCATACCACCTTGGATAAACAAAGCAGATATAGGCTACTCTCCAGAGTCCAATCCTGCCTCAGTCTCTCATCGTGGTGCCTCTCATTTGGGATGTAGATGTGAACATCAAACTGGCAGCAAAGAATGACCCAGCACCTACCAACACCCCTCCTGGACGCGTGCATGTCGGTGACCGCTTGCTGATCTTGGCACACACAACTCTTATGTCATGACGCTCCGGTATCACGTGCTCCCTGCATTTTCTATCACAAAATACTGGTGGCCCACCTTGTCTAATAATGTTTTTGTTACGTCAAGTACTGTTCCGGCCGATTCTTGGGAGACTACTTCCCTGGGCGGCATATGCCCAAAACTCCTTCTTTCACTCCTCTATGGCATCACCATCTCCCAATGCCTCATGGTGTACCAGCTGGTGCCTGGCCCCTTGGACACCCAGCCAGACCAACGTGCCTGGTTCCGCAGGGCAAGGCAGGTCTGGGATGCTGCAGACGTCTGTCTCCAGAGGGTCATTCGCCGGCAAAAGGACAACTGACAGTCATCACAGCAAGTCGCTTCAAAACATCCCGACAGATTAATGAGGTGTTGTACCACTGTTCCTCCGTCCTTACTATCATGTCTCACCTACTTTTCATGCGTCTCTCTTCAGTCCAGTAGTTCCTGGTCCTCTGGCGGAAGCTGCCCTCATCATAAAATCGGGCCAACAGTACAAATTAATGTAACGTTACATAGTGCAGCTAGAAGTAAACTATTCTCTTGTGAAATCCTGCGTCTGCGTTCTGCCTCATTATATTCACCAGTGTTCGTCAAACAGTGGACAGTGAGGAAAATAATTATTTGATCCCATGCTGATTGTGTATGTTTGCCCACTGACAAAGAAATTGTCTATAATTTTAATGGTAAATTTATTTGAACAGTGAGACAGAATAACAAAGAAATCCAGAAAAACACATTTTTAAAAAATTCAAAAATTGATTTGCATTACAATGAGTGAAATAAGTACTTGACCGCTTTGCAAAACATGACTTAGTACTGTGTGGCAAATCCCTTGTTGTCAATCGCAGAGGTCAGACATTTCTTGTAGTTGGCCACCAGCTTTGCAAAATATCTCAGGAGAGATTTTGTTCCATTCCTCTTTGCAGATCCTCTTCAAGTCATCAAGGTTAAGGCTGATGTTTGGCAACTCGTACCTTCAGCTCCCTCCACAGATTTTCTTTGGGACTGGAGACTGGCTAGGCCACTCCAGGACCTTAATGTGCTTCTTCTTGAGCCACTCCTTGTTGCCTTGGCCGTGTGTTTTGGATAACTATCATAGTGATAATACCCATCCACAACCCATTTTCAATGCCGTGGCTGAGGGTAGGAGGTTCTCACCCAAGATTTGACGGTACAGGGCCCCGTCCATCGTTCCTTTGATGCAGTGAAATTGTCCTGTCCACTTAACAGAAACACACCCCCAAAGCATTGTTTCCACCTTCATGTTTGATGGTACGGATGGTGTTCTTGGGGTCATAGGCAGCATTACTCTCCTCCTCCAAACACGACGAGTTGAGTGGAAAAAGCTTGACCTGACCACAACACTTACACGCAGTTCTTCTCTGTATCATTTAGATGTTCATTGGCAAACTTCAGACGGGCCGGTACATGTGCTTTCTTGAGCAGGTAGACCTTGCGAGCGCTGCAGGATTTCGGTTCTTCACGGTGTAGTGTATTAACAATTGTTTTCTTCGTGACTATGGTCCCAGCTGCTTTGAGATCATTGACAAGATACCCCATGTAGATCTGAACTGATTCCTCACAGTTCTCATGATCATCACAATTCCACAAGGTGAGATCTGGCATGGAGCCCCAGACTGAGGGAGATTGACAGTTATTTTGTGTTTCTTTCATTTGCAAATAATCGCACTACTGTTGTCACTTTCTTACCAAGCTGCTTGTGGATGGTCTTGTAGCCCATTCCAGCATTGTGTAGGTCTACTATCTTGTCCTTGACATTCATGGACAGCTCTTTGTTTTTGGCCATGGTGGAGAGTTTGGAATCTGATTGATTGCTTGCTTCTGTGGACAGTTGTCTTTTATACAGGTAACAAGCTGACATTTAAGGGAGTACTCCTAGGCCACGTCCACACGAAGCCGGTGCGTTCCCTATCCAATTTTTTTTCCTCGTTCTAAAAAAAAATTCTGTAAACACAGCGTAGTCTCAAGAAATATCTGCGTACACACGAAACCACTGAAACAGACTGAAAACGGTGTAGTATATATGCCAGACCAGTATCGGGCGCTGTAATTCTGCCACAGAGATACACTATACATGGAGAAGAAGACTTTGAGCATGCGCATAACCTTGCGCGCTGTATATCCCTCCATTCATCTTCCACAACAACGCCATTGACAAAGTTCTCCCACCAACTGCTAGTTCTACCTGGTCTTGTCCAAACTTTTCTCCTGGTTGTCTTTCGCAGTGGAGAGCATGTGCCATATGGTGTTGTCCATTATCTCACCACAGTTGCATAGAAGCAATAGATTTTGCTGTAATAAAGCTAGTAGGCTTAGTAGCTTCGGCAGCATGAACACAATCATGTAGTCCGCCATTATTGTTGTTGCCGTTACGTGTGACGCAGCCGACACGTGATCTGATGACATCATCGTTTCACAAAATATACGGATTGGCTGTACACACGAAACCGCAAGGGTGTCGTTTTCAGATTTATCCACTTTGGGACCCGGTTTAAAAAAATAGCGGTTTCACTCTCCCAAAACGCCGGATCCGTGTGGACGTAACGCTAATACGATAAAAAATGTATACGTATACAGCGAATTGCGTCTTCGTGTGGACGGGGCCCTAATCTCAGTTTGTATAAGTCACCTGGGAGCCAGAAATCTTGCTGAATGAGAGGGGATCAAATACTTATTTCACTCATTGTAATGCAAATTAATTAATAACCTTTTTGAAATGCGTTTTTATGGATTTATTGTTATTCTGTCTCTCGCTGATCAAATAAACCTACCATTAAAATTAAATACTGATAATTTCTTTGTCAGTGGGCAAAGAAACCATACAGTGTTTGGTCTGATTATGTGAGGGTGTATCTGGGCTCTTTGATGACTGAGAAGGAGGGCATTGCATCAGGAAAGCATCTCTGAACGATTGATGCCAGGGCTTGAAGACTCAGTAATTGGGAGCCTACAGTGAGACGGGTTGTCCTCAGAGCTCAAAGACTAATCATAAACACAACAACCAGGCTTGTTCAAGCGTAATGAGTTAGCCTGTTAGCCAAGTAGCTACTGTTAAGAACTAGGTCAACATCAGCTGAATTACTGCAGTCCTCCTCATGGGCAGCCACACTTACAGGCCAGGTCTGGACCATGACACACGTTGCTGTGGTAACACTGTCAGCTGTTTCAGGTAGGATTCAAATGAGCATGGTGCAAACTGTGGGCCTTCTTGTTTTGCATTAGAGAAATTAAGAAAAAAATATATCTAAGCTAGAAGAAAAAGATTTCAAAGAGATACGAAAAGGTACATGTTACTTTCCCAAACATACCTCCTTTTTTATGGTATACAATTGTACCTACAATTCAGGTTGCCACAACAATAACTTCTGGCAGCATGTCTTTATTAGGTAATATGCATGTTTGGTACCATAAGGTTCTTATTGATTCAGTTGTTGTGTAGTGTTGGTGACTAGTTTGTGTATATCTTCATAGAAAACCCTTTAACAAAACTCACATAGAGAAAGGGAGACAGAAATCTGGGTCTTACTTGTATAAAGAACTCATCCATAAATCGATCTTTTTCCATGGTGACAGCCACATCGTCCTCTTCCTCAGTCTCCTTACGCTTAAGGCACAGACACAAGGAAACAGTTAAAGAATGTCCATGCGTCAATGACTTTTTTATTGAAAACATATTCACCTAATAACAAAATGAGGAAATGTGAGAAGCTACTGTATTGGTCAGAAGTGCCAAGAAATGGGCCCAGAAAATGGTCCATGCCTTAAATATGGAAATGCTTGAAAAATTTTACAAAAATGTATGTCAAAAAGTAACTCACAAATAAAGAAAACTAAATTTAAATCACACATTTTTTTCAAACATAAAAATAAAGAAATTCACTATTATTTTAATGATAATTTGATGTGTGGTTTAAACTGGCAAGCAATAAGAATTGGATCTATGGGTTAAACTAATAAGGACACAACAGCAGCTTGCCTAACTTTCTTCCAATCATAAACCTTTATAAGTATCATAATCATTGATGTGACATTATCATGATAATGAACAAAATGTTTCATATATACAGTCATTGTGAAAGGTTTTGAGAATGTCTCACATTGTTTGCTCCTTCAATGTTCTTAGACCTTTTTGTAAGTAGTCACTATGGTATACTGAAGTTTAATTACAAGCTTTTCATAAGTTTATGTAGATCAAAATGATGTAGATTTTTCTTGAGCGCGGGAATTTAGAGAGCGCGAGCCAAGGGAACAGAAAGCATGGACGAGTTCGAGGGCACAGTAAAAGATTTATAATAACACAGTTAATGGTTCATAATAAAACTGTAAATGGCTCATAACACAGTTAAGATAATCTTAGCCACTGTTGACATTGGGGATTAAGTTCATTTTCATGGCAAAGAGGGACTTTGCATTTCATCTGATCACTCTTCATGACATTCTGGAGTATATGCAAATTGCCATCACCACCACTGAGGCAACAGATTGTGAACATTTGTATTTGTGATATTCTCAAAACTTTTGACCATGACTGTACTGTACTATATTTTATGTAGGAGGAGCTAATGGCTCTGAAGATACTTTCTAAAGAGCCTGTTAAGATTAGACAACTTATATCCTCAAACTACTAGAAGTACCCAGAAGAACACCAAACCCTGAAGGTGCCAAAAAGCATTGCTAATGTTTTTTCTTGGGGCACTGGGTTTTTGGGATTAGTTGGACAATAGAATACTATTCATTTTTGGACTTACATTCAATATTTGAGGTCCAAATATATGCACTTATTCAGTGGTGGTGTTGTATGACAAATATTGTATTTGCAGAAAACGACAACAAAATAACAAAAAAGATGAAGTGTCGCCAGACCTTGAATAATGCGGAGAAAATAAGTTCATATTCATTTTTAAACAATACAATACTAAATGTGTTACTTAAGAAGAGTTCAGAAATCAATGTTAGGTGGAATAATAATGGTAAAATAATATAATAATAATTGGCTTTCATGCATCTTGGCATGCTCTCCACCAGTCTTTGACATTGATGTTGGGTGATATTATGCCACTCCTGGTGCAAAAATATAAGCACCTAGGCTTTGTTTGATGGTTTATGACCATCCATCTTCCTCTTTGCAACATTCCAGAGGTTTTTAATGGAGATGATTGAAGAAAAAAATTGCAGTGGTCTCTTAAGTTTTTTATAATAAATTCTTTATTACCTGAATGAACGCTTTGTAATTATCTGATTAAATTTAATCTGATCTTTAATAAATTCGCAGGACAAACTACTTTACAATAAGGTATTAGATCAATCAGACTAACAACTTTCTACAATACTCTCCAGCAATTCATTACGTGCAGATCGGGTGCAGATCAGGAGGGACATGAGGGAGGGAACCACTGTCATTCAAAAATACTACCGGGATTCTACTGATACAAAGCTTAATGCTAATCGGTGAAGTATCGCTTTAATAACAGATGTATAGTTGGTGAATGCGCAATTCTCACACCTGTGGAAATCATTGTATTTTTCTTGTTTACTGTAGCTATATTGAGTACATGATTTTGCAATGCAGGTTGGAATAAGTATGTTAACCCCTAGGCTAATGACTTCTCCATAAGCAAATTGGAGTCAGGAGTCAGCTGGCCAATCAATGAGACGAGATTGGAGGTGTTGGTTAGAGCTGCCCTGCCCTATAAAAATATATATATTTTCAATTTGCTATTAACAGGATGCATTGCCTGAGGTAAATAATGTTTAGAACAAAAAGAGATTTCAGAAGCCCTAAGATTCTTGTATGTGACTTTTTCATTCACCTCAGACGACACCATTCTGTATAAATCGGACCCATCATTAAACTCTGTGGCCACACGACCAGCATCACCATTTGGATGGTTCAGAACAAGATTATGTGGATACCTACAAATATCTTGCTATCTGGTTCAGCAGGTCATCAGGTCATCTAGAAGTCCTTGCTTTGTAAATCCCCACCAGATCTAAGCTCACTTGTCACCATAGCAACCATCCACCCGTAGCCTGCGCTCCAGCAGGTACATCTCACTGATCACCCTTAAAGCCAACACCTCATTTGGCCAGCATTCCTTCCAGTTCTCTGCAGCCAAACTCAAAAAAAATGTGAAGCTGGAGAATCCAAATATCAGCCATCAGAGCTGCTCACTGACCACCGGATGTGTAAATAGCCCACCCCCAACTACCTCCTGCAAACACTGTTTTTTTGCTTTTTTTTTGTTTTGTTTTCTCCTGCACACACACTATTATTTGCTTATAGATATACAGTCGTATGCAAAAGTTTAGGCACCCCTTACAATGTCCATGATTTTCATTTATAAATAATTGGGTGTTTTGAGCAGCAATTTCATTTTGATCCATCAAATAAGTGAAGGACACAGTAATATTTCAGTAGTGAAATGAAGTTAATTTGATTAACAGAAAATGTGAAATATGCATCAAAATGAAATTAAACGGGTGCATAAATGTGGGCACCCTGGTCATTTTGTTGATTTGAATACCTGTAACTACCTAGCACTGATCAATTGGAACACACAATTGGTTTGGTGAGATCATTAAGCCTTGAACTTCATAGACAGGTGCATCCAATCATGAGAAAATATATTTAAGGTGGCCAATTGCAAGTTGTTGTTATCCTCTGAAGAGTGGGAACATGGAAACCTCAAAATAATATGAAAACAAAGATTGGTCAACATTACGGTTTAGGGGAAGGCTAAAAAAAGCGATTGCAAAGATTTAAGCTGTCAGTGTCTACTGTGAGGAACATGGTGAGGAAATGGAAGACCACAGGCACAGTTCTTGTTAAGGCTAGAAGTGGCAGGCCAAATAAAATATTGGAGAGGCAAAGGATGTTGAGAATAGTCAAAAACAGCCCACAGACCACCTCCAAAGACCTACAACATCATCTTGCTGCAGATAGTGTCACTGTGCATCGTTAAACAATTCAGCGCACTTTGCATAAGGAGAAGCTGTACGGGAGAGTGATGCGCAAAAAGCCTTTTCTACACACACGCCAAAAAACAGAGTCGCTTGAAGTATGCAAATGCACATTTGGACAAGCCAGCTTCATTTTGGAACAAGGTGCTGTGGACTGATGAAACAAAGATGGAGTTATTTGGTCATAACAATAATGGGCGTTATAAAATGGCAGCAAAATAACACAGCGTTCCAAGACAAACACTTGCTACCCACAGTAAAATTTGGTGGAGGTTCCATCATGCTGTGGGGCTGTGTGGCCAGTGCCGGTACTGGGAATCTTGTTGGTCACATGGATTCCACTCCAATATCAGAAGATACTAGGGATGACACGGTTCACAAAACCCACGGTTCGGTTCGTATCAAATTTTAGGGTCACGGTTTTCGTTTCTGTATGGTTCTTTGTTATTTATTCTTTTAATATTAACACTCCAGAAATATACTCCAGCATATGATATATAGCTTAATTATCCACAATTTAGGATACAGTATTAAAAGATAGTTATATCATATAATCATGCACAAATGGAATTTGAAATATTACAGAATAACAATTGAAATAACTTGCATTTATCAAACTTCCATCTTCAGTGTAGCTCTTACAAAAACACTTGTGACGTAACCTGCAGCACTCCACACTCCACCGTTGAGGAGCGATCGGCTTCGCTCGCGTCATCTCAAAATCTAATGAAAATGTTTTAAACTGACCTTTGTTGATTTGAAATGAAGACAGATTCAGCAACTGTATGGCCCATTTCTCACATAAAATGTTTTCAGAAACACGATCAGGTAAACTATTTTATAAAATATGATATCGTATTCAGAACGCCATTAGAATCTGTTTTGAAATTTGGGAGCAGCCAGACCCATGGAACACGTTCATCCAAGCTGCCATGGGTTGCGCTTGTCACGCTTATCCCATTTGTCATTTCTGGTAAGTGTTTTAACATAGGTATTGAAAGAGTGCAGAACGGCAGTAAGTAGTTTGTGCACATTAGCAGTGTACCAACGAACTGTGCAACGCACACACGCACCGAACAGAGACAAGCGAACCGAACGCTTCAGATGTTTTTCATGAACCGTGCCACCCCTAGCAGATACTTAAGGGACTGTTCTTTATTTATTTAAAAGTGCTACCGTAGGAGTTTTGGGATCTTTAGTCAAAATAGACCTGACCCCCCCCCCCTCGCCAGCAATACATTTTTCTATGAACCTCCGAAATGATTGGGAAAAGATGCATGACCCTCCCCAGCAATATATTGATGCCTTCTGTACTGGTTTGAGCTTGGCAAAGATGTACATCTTACACATCACACTCCACCAAGATGGTAGCCATTTCAGTAGATTTACTCACTAACATTGTTGTGGAAACACAATAAGCATGGAAACTAAATGCACACTTCCTGCATTATTTCAAATTATAGGTCGGCTAATTAATCGGAATGGCCGATTAATTATGGCCGATTATGAGTTTTCAAAATAATTATTAATCGGCATTTTTGCTCGCCGATTATGGCCGATACTTTTTTTGGTGAGAAACCACTTCCCCTAGTGTTACAATTCCATAGCAAATCACGTGAAAACTGCGTGCAGCCAGCCAGCGCATCTGTCGTGAGCTAGTCTGGAGGAAATTGTCATTGCAGAGAAGCCATGGTAAGTTTGTAGTTAGCATGAAAGGAGATCAATTAAAATCAGTCGCATATAATCACTTGTAGCGTCACATTGTTAATATTAGTCTAGAATAATGGGTAGAGGTTCACTGCTTTCGTTCCGACAGAACTGTTCCCATTTTTTATCAACCAAAACTTTTATCCGTTCTGTTTTCCTCGAGGCTTTCAAGAAAAAACAACCCATAAAAAAAAACTGCTGCGCAAGGGTTAACTAGCTAGCTATATTGCGGTGCATATGATGAATAAGGGGGATTTAAAATTAATTAATCATCAGATCAGCCAACAGTAGATCAAAATCGGATACTGGAACGAAACGAGTGCTGAATATGTCCATTCGAATGCAAAGTCATTGATTGTGCACATACTTGTCAAAATACGATGCCTATTCAAAACGATACAAAGAAGACGTTTTTTTACTTCCACATTTAATTAAAAGGCATTCATGTTAAAAGGCATTCAAGGAATATATACGTCGCTAGTGTTCTCAAACGTGGTTTTCAAAGTTAATGTTGAGTCAGACGGTGGCGAAAAGAGAGAAGAACATTAGGCTATTCTGACTCCTCGCGCTAGAGAATAATTCAGTAGTTAAAGATGAAATCCCATGTTTCCCAGTTACTGCTTTTGTCATATTTATATTAATTGTCGTATTTGTATATTGATTTTGAAACATATGCACCAAACAGGAGTTCAGAGTATTCGGCCTTCTTGGAGACCTTGAATGGAGTCCTGTATGGGGCTCCAGTTGGGGATTCCGTAGTTCTGCTGGGGGACTTCAACGCGCACGTGGGCAATGATGGAGACACATAGAGAGGCGTGATTGGGAAGAACAGCCTCCCTGATCTAAACCCGAGTGGTTGTTCGTTGTTGGACTTCTGTGCTAGTCATGGTTTGTCTATAACGAACACCATGTTCAAACATAGGGATGCTCATAAGTGTACTTGGTACCAGAGCACCCTAGGCCGACGGTCAATGATCGATTTTATAATCGTTTCATCTGATCTGAGGCCGTATGTTTTGGACACTCGGGTGAAGAGAGGGGCGGAGCTTTCAACTGATCACCATCTGGTGGTGAGTTGGGTCAGGGGGTGGGGGAAGACTCTGGACAGACCTGGTAAACACAAACGGGTAGTGCGGGTGAATTGGGAACGTCTGGAGGAGGCCCCTGTCCGACAGACTTTCAACTCACACCTCCGGCGG